>JAEQML010075520.1:0-13794 GCA_016904865.1 Pissodes strobi
CTTTGGATCAGTCCTGTATTATAATACAGGACTGATCCAAAGAGCATGTACCAGAATTTGAAGGATATTCGGATGAGCATTGTTGTGGTTGGCTTGCCGGCATGATGCCCATGAACTTATATTTAAAGGAGTGTTTGGCGTACCATGAAGTAGTCTTAACATTCAGATTTTCGAATATTTCAAAGTCTGTGAGTTTCACTTGATAAGAAGTCTAATACGACAATGCTGGAAGAAACCCCCGAGCTTTCTAGAAGAACAACGAGTGAAAATGTTTACCTACATTGAAAATTTCCTAAAAGACGGAAGTTATCCAACAGAGGACTACAAAGAGTTATTACAACTCTCACGCCTGTACCTAGGACATTGATCTCAAAGTGACTTCAGTTTCATGATCCCAGGTGCCCTGGGCAAGCAAGGTGGATGGCAATATTTAAAGTACTAATGAATTATCATCCTATCCTAAGTTTGAACTTGAAAAATATTATGTAAACATTTAAAACAGCGCGATCGGACAGCGCAAGCAATTATGAATCTTAAAATTACAATGATAAACAGATTTTATGATATAAATAGTCCAGCGGGCCATCAATCCGATAGGCTTTTGTCACACCTTTTCCGTTCGTACCTACTGCAGTCCACCGGGACGTAGTAGGAGCTCTACCCATATCCTAATCTGCAGATCCAACTCGGGAAGTGCAGTTCGCAGGAACGTATTTCTTGGGGGATAGAGCTGTCAAAATTCTAAGTTAGGTGATTTTTAAAGTTAAATAGGGAAGTGCTGAGTGAAATTAAGATAAACTAAGAACCTTAAATAATCATCTCAAGAAATAGACAATACATTAACACAGCAGCTCTCTTAAAGAACTTTATCATTATACAGGGATTAAGTCTTATAAACAATTCAAACCATACCGCAACCAAAAGAACATGCGTGTTTTAGTAATTGGGTATAGTGCAAACTCATTAATTCTTTGACTGACCAATAGACGTTGTTATTGTTTTACTGAAGTGCCTTCTTTATTATCTCTTCTCACCTGGCGTATGTCGATCCATAATCTCAGCTATATAACCTGCACTCCCTTCAAGGCGTAACATCGCGTAATCGAGACAATATTCACTTAAAATTGGTGAATAAGAATTGAAAGAAATGAAATGAGTTGCACATTTTGCCAGTCTCATATATGTTCGCTGTTGGCACGAGGCAATCGTAGCTCAATGTGCTGCAAAGAATCATTTGGATATGCTACAACTTCTGAGCGCTTACCCAGATGCAGATGTCCAAAAGTGCTCTCATAGTTGCTACGAGAAACCTTAGGTGTCTCTCAAAGACAATGATTTGATTGATTTTTTGGACTAACGTATTACTCAGGCAGATGCAGAAAATATGGCTAAACATTTGAAAAATAAACCTGCAAAGAAAAAGGAAATAAGACAATTAAAGGATTAAAAACCTAGTTTTTGAAGGAAAAGGCCTGCGCCATTTTGATACTATTATATCAAAGATGTTCTTTTATTTTATTGGGATCCACGACGTGACAGAACACTGGAGTGGTTGTTTAAGAAGGCATGCGAATGCTCTTAAGGTAGTCAATGACACCTCAGATAAAGGAACTGCTTTGATAAAAAAAAGTTTACCCGTCAGGGACGAATAACAAAACAATTCTTTTGAGATTAATCGAGCACACAGAAAAAGTGAACGCTCTCTTGACGGATGTCTAAGATATTTTTGGCAGGACATGGTCTATTCCCTTCGAAGCGATGTACGTGTAAGAAAGGAAAAGAGAAGTTTTTTCAATGCCGAAAGATTATCGTGGTAATTTTGACCATCATATCCTTATGAATAAATCATGAGATAAATTGACACACTTCTGTTATAATTTCTCGTATTATCGGCGATATAATCACGCAAATGTATTTTACGCAGTTAGGTTACCCTTTTTAGATCAGATCTGAACCTCCATCTTCTGGACGTTTTTTCACTAGCCTGTAGAGTTTCTCCAGTTTCCTTGCGCCCGTTTGATACCTTTTGTCAAAGTGATGCTGACCGCATGGTGTGACGTGTAGCTTCACAGGAGGCGCTAAAGCCCAGTAGTTGTCTTTTTGATATATCAAAAATGATAAGCGACAAAAAATATAATCACGCCACTACGTTTTATCGAAAAATCTAAAACCGAAGTCTTTAGACACTTGGTCTATTTCCAATAATGAAAAAATATCAAAAACATCATATAAGTCAAAAACGAATCGAAATAGCCATGATTTGTTTAGAAGGTTGCATTTTTCTAAGAAATTTAGTCGAGATGGCGAGGTTCGTTTTTCCAACTTTCATAGTTTATCCTGTACCCCGCAAATACATTGAAAAGGCGTTTCGCTATAATTTTTATACTAAAATTGCTTTTACTATTCTGGGATCTCAGCTCGTCAACAGTCAATTTTGACTTCCTGTATTTTAGCCATTGACTTTATATTTCGTACCTCTTGTCACTTAATAGCCTGGGATACACAAAAAGGAGAATGAATTGCCCAACAAGGCAAAACCGTATTCGTTATCCGAAATCCCTAAATCGTAAGAAAATATGTAAATATGGCATTTGTTTGTTCAGCTGAAAGCTTGAATGGCTCTGGGCAGCTGAAGGGTAAGCGCTATTAAGTTCTTTAAGGGTCTATGTGTCAAGGGAAATTGCCCTGGAGGATTTCTTTAGAGATTTTTTTAAACTGTGCAGAAGGAGTATACGATTAGCCTAAGAGATTCCGAGATTTCGGTGATATCTGTAAATGCAATTTATTATATAGATCTTATACATGAAAATAATATGCATTTAGTAATCAAACCAAATGCTAATCAATTTGGCTTCAAACAAGTGATCTTAATGGATGTCCAGTTCGTTCCAATTAAGCTTGTTTACAAACTTCGTATAGCCGATATCAATCCTGTTTGCTTCAGCCACGGTTGTATTTCCGTATGATATTAATTTCAGTGGAGTTGAGGTTTCGTAAATTTATCACTGTAGGGCTATAACTTAATCTGCTAGAAGTGTTCGCCAGTGGCGGCTATTCAGCGGAAGTAGGGGAAGTGCCACTTCCTCAAGAAAATGTAATTTAAAGAAATACAATTAATTCATTCATCAGTAAAATAATATATTTTAAGATTCAATGATAAAATGTTCTTAGTTTAGGAATAATCTGTTTCCCGTTACCCCTCTAATAACTAATAATTCAATTATTTTCAAATATTAAAATCAAAGCTTCATAAAACAAGAACAAGAATCTCGCCACCTACACATTGCCCGTTAACTCCACTATCGAATAGAACAGAGGTGAACCCACATGAAAATGTCTATTTCTTTTCGCGTACGCGCCGATACCAGTGGCAATTTCATTATCATTTGTGTAGACCTTTATGGAAGAGGTATCGCTCGAGAGCCGTCGAGTCATCAAAAGTATAAGCGAAACTAGTTGGTTGCCATGACAACGATGACGTCGTAATGGTCGTACATTTGTTTGGTTTGCAATGATTGGAAGAGCTGGCGTGTAGCACTTCCATTCTCAGATCAACGCGAAAGCACGTTGTTTCGTTTATTGCGAGTTTATTAGGGGACATTCCGCCGTGAATTCTTGGAATTATTTTTTATTTACATTCAACGGTTGATCCATTACAGTATTATACAAGAGATATATTCTATATATTCTAGTTTTAGTGTGTTATTCGTAGACATTTGTATTAGCAACAAAATGATTTGTTGCTAATACAATATGAATATATTTTATTTTTTGATGATTTACCTAAAAAATACCGGTAATAATTATTAACATATTTTGGCAGTTTCGGCGTGGACCGGCGCTGTTCCCTCTGTCGATGTCGGAAGCTCTTCCCCACTTTTCAAAGCCGCGAGCCGCCACCGGTGTTCGCACTATCAGTAGTGTCGTAAACATTATTACAATCTAAACAATTAACCCGAAATTCGCTGGACGCAGTGGAGTATCTAGAAATTCTTACCAACTTTAGAATTTTGGTTAATAATATATTCCTAATTTATAAAATGAACCTGTGCGCTATTTGTCCTAAATAAAAACTTAATTCATAAAGTTCTTACTAAGTAACAGATAATCACAGAACGCCCTAAATAAATATTAAACCTCTAAATAAAATACTATTACATTGCATCTCATTGCAGCGATCATATCAGTGGAGAAATAAACAGTTAAACATAAATATTAATTCAAATAAATTAAGCTGTGAGGGAAATATGTAGTCAATGAAAATCTACAGGGGAAACCGAAATGAGCTCAATTCGGCAACCTGCTTATGGACGAAAACCTAAAGTGGTAGTCCTATAAGGTTTACAGCAAATTAGAGTATGTGCGGTGGCGTTTAAGTATACGAAATACAAAAAATTAATAGTTAATTACTGTAGTGTTAGCGAGACATTTGCTAACCGAGATGGTGTGAGGCAAGCCTGTATCAATCAATCAAATAACGGTAAGCAACGGTAATAGATAGAAAAAAATATAATAAGCGATTAAAAGTCAAGTAATGGTAAGTTGGGTAGAAAATAAGATAAGTAATTATATAACCTAGGACCTAGATACATTAAGACCGCAGCATTTAGGTAGGTAAATGCTAAATGTAGAAAAAAAATTATCAGATAATTACAGTGATAATAGCAAGACATTTGCTAATCAATACAATATAAAATACGGTAGTGGAGAAAGTCGGTATTAGTTAATCAAATAACGACAAGAAACACTAATAGATAGAATAAGATATAATAACCGATTTAAAGTCATTTAACTAATTTTAATTATAGTGCCGACTTGTATGTCCTTTTTATATGGTCATACGGAATTGGAAGTCACTGGCAGTGGTTGATGGCTATTTCCTAACTCATAGGACCACTTGGCTGGCCTCAATTCGGACTTTACGCTTCCTGTGAAGCTGCACGTCATGCCATGCGGTCACCATCACTTCGACAAAAAGGTCTCAAAACTGCCAGGAATGAAACTGAAGAAACTCTCTAGGCTAGTGGAAGATCGGGCGGAGGATGGAGTCTCAGATCCGAGCAAGGATTCTAGTTAAATTACAAATAACCTTAACTATCTAATATAGAATCGCAAGGATATAACATACCTTTCTAACAGGTAACATTACATAAAGTAAATTTATGGAACGATATTGCCGATAATACGACACAATATTGATGGATAGGTGCTTGCCAATTTATCTCATGGTAAATAAATACGAAAAATGGACCTGATGGGCAAAAATTATAACGATAAATAATATCTTAACATCGAAACTTGCCTTTTTCCCTACCTAAGCGCCGAAGAGAAGACCGCATCAATTCCCTAAATATGGCATAGACATTCGTCAAGAGAATGTTTGAAAATGAACGACGGCCTATTGAATGCGTTCCAATATTCTAAAGTATGAAATAGTTATTTTTTTAAATTTTAAGATACACATTCTAAGTTCAGAATAGCTATGTTAAGTTCTAATATATGGTAAAGATAATAGCTACCATATAAATCTACCGGTGAAAGGGATGAAATTGTATTTCTGGGTTTGGTAGCATTTAGAACCCTTCAATGTTTTCGAAGCAAAATTGGAATGCAAGCTCCTTATGTGGCCTCCTTCACCCTTTCCGGAAGACACTGAAATAAAAGGGTACTGTAACAGGTAGTCAAATCATTACAACGAAATGTGGATGTGAATTATTGGAATTTAACCGTAATTAATTGGAGAGGTATTAATATACTATGTAAAATTGCTCATATATGATGATACCATTCTTATGTGTGCCTTATTTTGAAATGTAATCAATATTTAAACAGATTCTCGTGACCAAAATTACCGAGTGGTGTACGAACAAAACTTTAATATGAGGATGGCGGTTAAATTAGACATTAATTAATAATCTGGCATATTGTCATTTTCTGCTCTCTACAACTCATGAAGATGATAGTTTGCAACATGAATGAGCATTAGCGATTGGGTAATAGCCCCTTCATGCTAATAAAATAATATACTTTTCTACGACTATTTTATAGAGGGCTTTCAAGAAATTTGGCAAACTACATTTAGGGCAAATTTTAAAAGTAGCATAAGTAGTACGTATTGGTTAATTGGAACCTGTGGAAGATAATTAAGATTTCTTTAAATAAAATATATTCCCACCATAACACTAGCAAAACAATTTAATTTCCAATAATTTTATAATATGACTGTCATATCGGCAAAAAGCCCTAAGTTATCATAGGTTCAGAAAATAGGTACTAGGTAGTATTGAATTTATATCAAATTGTTTGCTGGTGCGATAATATTGCTGGATAGTGCGGAAAATTTCGTTTAGCACAGCCCACGGCGGCGCTATACATATTATGTTTAATTTAAAATCACAATATTACGTACATTTTAAAAACACATTTAGAAATATAAATATGCAAAATGCTAAAAGAACGGTCCTAGAAAGTGAAAAATATATTTTCCACATGCTTCGACATACAGAGAAATGTCTTATGATTTTCAAGATAAGAGTTTTTGTTTTTTATATAAGCAAGCAGACGTCTAATTTGTATTAGTTTATGGCGCCGAACAAGATAGTTTTCCCATATTAAATTAGCGTAAACACCACAATTATTGTGGAATGAATATTTGCTCTTCATTATAGTAAAATTTAAATAGTGTTTCTTCTATTTATTTGTTAAAATGGTAAAACAGATTAGTTAATAGCGAGGGGTAAACCACCTTGGAATTACAGTGTATCTGCACATGGAATTCCGCGGGATTCCATGGGATTCCGTGAAATTCCGTGGGATTCCGACGGAATTTCTCAACTTTTTGCTATAACATACGAAATAATAATTTTGCCTAGACCGTTATAAATACGTATTTTAAATTAATCAAAACGTTCGCCTGCCGATGCCGGCGGTCTACCGATTACAGAAGACACCGCGGTTACGTTCTACTATTCTAGGAAGAAAAAGCGTTTGCCGTTTATTTTTTAGTATTGAAAATACTACTAGGCGCGTTTAGGCGGCGGTTACATTGGATAAGAATTCGTACGAAAATTTGCTCGTACGAATTCATGCGAATTCGTAAGAAGTCGTCGGAAGGAAACAAATGCGTATATTGACATGTTTGTGGTTATATTGCTTACGATTATTTCTTACGAATTCGCGCGAGTTCGTACGTGTTTTCAATGCGACCAAAATATTTTGTTTTTTGGATAGTTGTTCGTACGACTAACTGGATTTGTTGGGCTTTAACTGAGATGGATTGCAAAGTACTGATTACTTGGGTTCATGAACTGATCCCTATGGGATCAGAAAAGCAAATAATACCATAATAGAGAGTTAAATAAAAAATTATTGAAAGTAGCGGCTGGAATTAAGCTAGGAGGTAGTTATTTCCATTTGAGTACTTACATATATTTATTCAATAACAACTTTTAATGTTTAGCAAACAATAAATATAATAGTATATTATGATATAAGTGTATAAGAGGGCCTTTAAAGCATGCGGACATATTTCAAAACACGACGCGCAGCGGAGTGTTTTGTAAGTCGCAAGGGCTTTAAAGGCCTCTTATACACGTATATCATACGCTATTTTTTATTACGAATGCATCATAATCTCAAAAATGTTTTAAATATTAAACTTAAGGGATATATTGACGAATATATTAATCTGTCACATTTGACATGATCAAATGTTTCTATAGCAACCTTTAAAAAAGTAGGCGCATCATAAACGTCATTTTAAGCACGCTGCAGCGTGCGATAATCGTTGATTATGATGCATGCGTAATAAAAAATATATTTATTTAACAACAATTTTATGTTTAACATAAAATAACTATATTACTTAGGTACATTCGACAAATTGTTTTTATGTTTGATAGTAAGTGAAATTTCACATAAATCAACCCATCACGTGCTTCTATTTTTTCAATGAAAGATATCTCAATAATGGTGATGTTCCCAAAAAATTAAACTCTGAGATAGAATCCATTATCACTTTATATTAAGTTAATATTCGTACTGTATTCGTATAAATGAAACCGAGCAGTGTAACCACCCACGTCGTAAGAATTCGTCATAACTGATTCGTACGAATTCTCACGAAAAAATTTTCGTACGAATTCTTATCCAGTGTAACCGCCGCCTTATACGGCAGCCGTTCACAGGCAACAGATAAGAAACGACAGGTTATAGTCGAATCAAGCAAACAGTCCTTGGCGAGGATGGCGCGGTGTTTCGTTCTTACATGATTCGGTTGACGGACTATATTACAGAATAGATAACATTCGTCAGTACGGCTACGGGAAATCGATGAACCCGAAGCCAAGCATAAGCATTATTTCGCGGCTGATTTTGTGTATTTTAATCATTGTTTTTCGTTTGTACTTTTTAATGTTTGATATTCTGATATAAAAATTCGAAAATGGAAAATGAAAAGAGATAGGAGGTCGGTTAAATTAAGGTAAAGTTGAGCATTTTAAGGTTTGATATTCTGATATAAAAAGTTCAAAATTTAAAGTTTAAAATAAAAAAAAAAATGATAATAGCTGCTATTAAAAGGGGTTAATCATTCAACAGTAAATAAAATGGGCCAAAAAAGTTTTCTAAATGTTCGAATAATTGTTGAATAAGGTAAGTTAGTGTTATTTTATACTGTGATGTAAATCTAAATTTAGACCGAATTTTTTTATTACTTATTAGAAGCTCGATTAGAAGATACAGGGTGATTCCCAAAATATGTCGATTTTATGGCATAGTATCTGTAAAAAATGTGAAATTTGACAGTTTCGCTATTTAGGAACCGATTTGAGTGAAATTTTATAAGTGGACTGGAAAAATAAATGTTGAAAATGTGAAATTTGACAGATTCGCTATTTAGGAACCGATTTGAGTGATATTTTATAAGTGGACGGAAAAATAAATGTTAAAAATGTCAAATTTGACAGTTTCGCTATTTATGAACCGAATTAAATTAGGAAAGATAAAGATTCTATGACGTACTTAGTACCTATCTGTCAAAAATGACAAATTTGACAGTTTCGATATTTATTAACCGATTTCAATAAATTTTCAGATTAGATTAGGGGAAATGAAAGACAAATATTTTTTGACAAAGAATGTATGTATGTGACAAATTTGTCAAATTTGACAGTTCCGATATTTATGAACCGATTTGAATGAAAGTTTAGAATTAGATTAGGGAAAATAAAAAGAAAAAAAAATTGTGATAGTATCTGTCAAAAATGTCAAATTTGACAGTTTTGCTATTTATGAAAGGATTTGAATGAAATCTTAGAATTAGATTAGGAAAAATAAAAGAAAAATAATTATTGACATGGTCTGTCAAAAATGTCAAATTTGACAGTTTCGTTATTTATGAACCGATTTGAATGAAAGTTTAGAATTAGACTAGGAAAAATAAAAGAATATTTTTTTTGTGATAGTATCTGTCAAAAATGTCAAATTTGACAGGTTTGCTATTTATGAACCGATTTGAATGAAATCTTAGAATTAGATTAGGGAAATAAAAGAAAAATAATTATTGACATGGTCTGTCAAAAATGTCAAATTTGACAGTTTCGTTATTTATGAACCGACTTGAATGAAAGTTTAGAATTAGATTAGGGAAAATAGAAGAAAAATATTTTTTGCGATAGTATCTATCAAAAATATAAAATATGACAGTTTTGCTATTTATGAACCGATTTGAATGAAAGTTTAGAATTAGATTAGGGAAAATAAATGAAAAATATTTTTGTGATAGTATCTGTCAAAAATGTCAAATTTGACAGTTTTTCTATTTATGAACTGATTTGAATGAAATCTTAGAATTAGATTAGGGAAAATAAAAGAAAAATAATTATTGACATAGTCTGTCAAAAATGTCAAATTTGACAGTTCCGTTATTTATGAACCGATTTGAGTGAGAGTTTAGAATTAGATTAGGGAAATAAAGGAAAAATATTTTTTGTGAATATCTGTCAAAAATGTCAAATTTGACAGTTTGACTATTTATAAACCGATTTGAATGAAGTTTTAGAATTAGATCAGGGAAAATAGAAGAAAAATAATTATTGACATAGTCTGTCAAAAATGTCAGATTTGACAGTTTCGTTATTTATGAACCGATTTGAATGAAAGTTTAGAATTAGACAAGGGAAAATAAAAGAAAAATATTTTTTGTGATAGTATCTGTGAAAAATGTCAAATTTGACAGTATTGCTATTTATGAACCGATTTGAATGAAGTCTTAGAATTAGATTAGGGAAAATAAAAGAAATATTTTTGTGATAATATCTGTCAAAAATGTCAAATTTGACAGTTTCGTTATTTAAGAACCGATTTGAATGAAAGTTTAGAATTAGATTAGGAAAAATAAGTGAAAAATATTTTTGTGATAGTATCTGTCAAAAATGTCAAATTAGACAGTTTTGCTATTTATGAACCGATTTGAATGAAATCTTAGAATTAGATTAGGGAAAACCAAAGAAAAATATTTATTGACATAGTGTGTCAAAAATGTCAAATTTGACAGTTTTGTTATTTATGAACAGATTTGAATGAAAGTTTAGAATTAGATTAGGGAAAATAAAGGAAAAATATTTTTGTGAGTATCTGTCAAAAATGTCAAATTTGACGGTTTTACTATTTATAAACCGATTTGAATGAAGTCTTAGAGTTAGATTAGGGAAAATAAAAGAAAAATAGTTATTGACATAGTCTGTCAAAAATGTCAGATTTGACAGTATTGCTATTTATGAACCGATTTGAATGAAATCTTACAATTATTAGATTAGGGAAAATAAAAGACAAATATTTTTTGTGATAGTCTCTGTCAAAGATGTCAAATTAATATAAGTATCTTAAAGGCCAAAATCATCAAAAATGTTAACCTGATAATTGTGAGTTGATTCAGGTATTTTCAATACGCCAATGATACTTGCATAAGATGCGAGATCTGTGAATTTTTGCATCGAGAACGTCATATTAATTTTCTGTGCCAAAATATAAGGGGCAAACGGTTTATCTTCCTAGAATAGTAGAACGTAACCGCGGTGTCTTATGTAATCGGTAGACCGTCCTCATCATATGAGACTAACAGATAAAGGTAAAGTTCAGGGCAAAAATTAAACAATTAATTTTTCAAAAAATTCAAACTTTTTCGAAATATTTCGATACAGAAAAATCATAAGATTTTTTCGATGCGAAAATCGAACTCAGCGCACCCAAAACCCCCCTCCCCCCATATGATATTGGAAAGTAAAAAGATCATCCCCCTACGTAATTCCCTATTTCGTGCCGAAATCTGAAGAAAAATGCTAGATTTTGAGACAAAAAATACATTTTATCGAATACCTGCCTTATTTGAACTCCCATCGAAAAATCGTATAGGAGCTTGTGGATCGACCTTAAGACGGCGCAGAGATTGGCGCAAACCGATTTGAAATATCTCTTTCCGTTACCGAGCTGATAAAGAAAATATAAAAATCACGTTTGGTCAATTTTGAAAAAAACGAAACGACGTGCGATCAAACTGAATAAGGCACATTATGGTACCCGACGAGACCCATATTTTTCCCATTTAAAGTTTGCCTCTAACTCTTACCGTTTTCGTAGCCGATTTAATGAAAATCTCGTTTTTTTAGGTATTAATTATTATACCCGTGAATTTTTCCGAAAATCTTTTTGACAAGAAAAACATAAGTTTTTATGACGGAGACGATTAAAGGGGTCCATTTACATGTCAGTAACGTAAAAATAAAATTTTCGAAGGCATATACAGGGTGGTAAAAAAAATAATTTTTGAATAAATTCCCCTAGCCAATATATATATTTTGTAAGTTCGACCACTCACATAAGGGCTAAAGGCCGTCGAAATACACATTTTTGGTGGTATGTATTTTTTTCGTATCACTCGTAGTTTTCGAGCGACGACCGTTCTCGAATTTAAACGGCCGATTTCTCGAAAACTAAGAATATTGTCTTTTTTTCGTATAGAACCTTTTTTGTAGGCCTTGAGGTCCTCTACCTACTTGCCGAATTTCAAATCGATCGAAAAAAGCCCAGGTTCCAGGTAGGTTCCGGTTCCTATGGGACAAAATGAAGCTTAGGTCGATATAAAAATACGGTTTTTTTCCGTTTGCCGAAATTCTTCTTTCTACCGGAACCTACCCGTTAAAAAACGTGTTTCGCGATTTCCACTTTTCGATAAATTAAGGGGAAACGGGGGCGTGGGGGTGCCCACTAACCGGCAAACCGAGACCCTGCGTGGCAGAGTATCGTTTCGTCAGAATTTCGCTCCGAGCTCCCGTTTAGCAAGAAATCGCAAAAACCACGCGATATCCATATTACCCCGAGTATTCCCCCCCCCCCCCCTTAAAATCGAGTCCCGGCATCCCCGATTTAATTCCAGGTAGCAGCCCACGTGATACATCTACCATGAAAATATAGATCCTGCCGAGGTCGTATTCGAACTGGGCGTCGTCGAAAACCCCCCTAACCCGAATTTTAACCCTCCAGGTCGAACGACACCAATAGTCCCTATTTAGGAGCCCCTAGGAGACTTAGCGACTTAAAATTTTAAGTGGGGATTCGGACCGATGCCCTCCATCCTCGTGCCGATACGAACTCGCTATCTCGAAATTTAGGTCAAAAAAAGCCGGTAGAATTTCCGGTAGGTTCCAAATACGAAAAAAATCCGTCTCCCAAATATAAAAATACCTACGAAAGCGTTTTTCTTCGAAATAATATTTAGGGGTCGAAAACCACGAATTTCCACTTTTGGAACCTATGGGGCGAGCGTTCTCGAAATAGGTGCCGCGGATCGAAAATCGCACGGAATACTTTTTTCTAAGTCGTACCCGCGGGGGACATTTTTTGGGTCTCGTTCCGAAAAAGTTATTTTTCGGCCTCGTTCGGCTCCTACCGCGAAACCTATCGGAGGTAGGTTCCCGCCGAGGTCAGATTCGAATTCCCCAAAACCCCCCTCAATGAAATGCTTGTTTTTTTTCATATATTGTGTTACAATATGTTTTAAAATATAAATTTTAATAGGTACATATAAAAAGTGTTTAGCCTTAAATATTCCATTTTAACAGGTTTTAATATATTATTTTTTTGACAATCTAACCCTTTGTGCTCTATTATATTTATTAATATAGTGTAGGTATTTTAAAAGTTATAAATGTGCTTTTAATAAAAGCTTTAAACAAATCATGCTTTCAATATTAGAGTTTTATTTCATGGGTTTCCGTGGGATTCCGTGGAATTCTATGGGATTCCGTGGGATTCCATGGGATTCCGTGGGATTCCATGGGATTCCGTGGAATTCAAATGGATTCCGTGGAATTCCATGGAATTCCGTGGAATTCCATGGGATTCCGATAGAAAGTGGGATTCCGGTGTACCGTGCGTTCAATTTATCTTGATAACATTTTGATTCGCTGTAACTTTTTTGTTTTTAAAGATATCAAGGTAAACAAAGAAACAAAATGTAGGGTTGGTAGCCAAGTTTTTTTCTAGGTTGCATATAAAATAAAACACTAACAATTTTCTGCCATATAAGTCTACTCTATGTTTTTTTAAATAGAACATCCTGTATATTACTAAATTTTTGGACGCTCTAGAGATATCTATACACATTTCGTGTATAATATCCTATACCTATCTTTAGCTGTTTACGAAATATTGACAGTTGAAAGTCGGGCATTTTGACAGGCTTTAAAAACTAAACCGCACGAGATCAAAGAAAACGGTTTGCACATTTCTGTCTTA
>JAEQML010075523.1:0-13794 GCA_016904865.1 Pissodes strobi
AAGAGGTTTGGAACGACATAGAGTCGAAACATCTGCATTGAGTAGAGGAGGATGATGGTAAATACCTTCATGCTGTTTCATATTAATTACCTAGAATGGTTCACTCGTAACTTTAGCTGAAGCAATGACCAAAGAGTCGTCATTTTGATTTCATTGATAAACTAACGTATATTAAAGTTCTGTACGCGTACCTTTAACAGTCTAGAACTTAGATAGTCCCTTTCTCGCATGAATGTTGCTGTTATACTTTTTTAAATATTTTCATTTAGATTATTATCAATAACAATAATACGAATAAGCAAATCTTCACTATTGGCGAAAACTCACATCTTTTTCAGCGGAGACGAATAAAATTTCCCCAGTAAAGTACACATACATACTTATAAATTCTTTATGCTTCAAAATAAAGTACAATTTAACAGTAAACAAATAATAACGAACCCAACCCAAAAGCTAAGGAACAGATGTACAAAACATGGTTATTTCAACAGATGTTGAACATGACTACCATGGACCTTGCGACAAATAAGTATTCTATGAGTAAATTAAACAACCATATATTAAACAAACATATGTAATACGTTGTCTTAGTTTATCTAATGAACCGGAAGCCATTTTAAAAAACCTCATTATTATCGTATCCCCAAAGAAAAAAATGTAGAGGCATGAAGTCTGGCGATCGAGGAATCCATAGGATCTTGACGACCAAGCTACCTATTTTCATAAGTCTCCTCCAGGTGACTTTAAACTTACCTTAAATAGTAAGGGCAGGGCTCCGTCTTGTTGAAATATAACCTTTTGACTCATGTGGCTTTTAGGCAACAACATCAACAATAAGGGGAGTAATTGCATTTTGCTATATATCCACATAACTGAGGCCATTAAGATTTTCTTCCAGAAACCAAAACTAACCCAAGGCATGCCAAAAAAAAACAAACTATTCCAAAAAAAAATTGCAAGGACACGGCTTGGAACCCATAGATCCGCATTCTAAACACGAGCCTCACCACCTGAGTCAGGTTTTCACATTCCTGCTTTTCTCGAAAAATCTCATACAAATGCATAAAGTGAAAAAACGTAAACAACATCGACGGACGAGGTTGCTAGCTATGTTATATGACCATAGAGACACTATGCAAACATTAGTATACCGTAAGGTGTTTTCGGATGTACCAGTAATAAATATGCAAATAACTAATTATGCGGATTATATTTGAGCGATTAGAGCCTCCAGTTGTAAAAGACATCTTCAATGAAGCCTTAGAAATTTCTTGTGAAATGAGTAGACTTCAACCTAATTTCTTTATTTGCATAGCTTCTCATGCCACACACAAAGAACCGAACGCTGTGTGAAATTGGTAACAGAGGCTTAGTCTCTTCTTTGTGGAGAAGAAGGAAGATATGGATTTGTAGATCATGAAATCTTTAAATAAAAATTTTTTGTATGAGCTAATTGTATCCTATATATTTGTGATTTTAGTATTTTAAGGTTTATTTGTATTAATTAAATAGTCATATTGTTTTTTCAATGCATATTAAGGACATCAACCTAATAAAATATGCAAAAATCAGAACAGTTTTATTGTTTGAGGAACCTACAAGAAAACCTAATATCTCATGTTTTCAGATATATAATTTCTAGATGTACCAGAAGCACTTTCAAATAGGGCTGGAAAAAATATAAAAAAATTGTTATTGAGTGAGGCATCTGGAGGACAAAATAGAAAAATGCCCAATAATGGTTGTAAAAACCTTTATAATTAACTATAATTTTATATCCAACTTATGAACATATTGTTACATAACTTGGCTAAATATGACACACATATTGTATGACGAGTAATTAATAGAACACAAATAAAGTAAATTTGAAAGAAATTAATTACTTTAATTTGTTGATGCGTGGTAAAAAGACAAAATAATAAGTATTTGTGAAAAAGTACTAACTTACCTACTTATAAACGAGTTTTTCAGTAGGCCAGATGCCAGTAAGAACAGAATATATATGTATAGCATCAGGCGGCGTTATTTAACTAGGGTTCTGTAACGCGGAGGCGTTTACTGCGTTAGGCATATTCACAGATAGAGATGACAGAAGGAATAATCTACTAGAAATTTCTTTGCTGCTTAAAAAAATACTATTCACATAGAATTTTTTTCATTGTGTTCCATTAGGTGCGCAGTATTAGCCATATCACAAAAGTCAGTGGTTATTTGCCATAGTAAGTACCAATTGTATTGATTCGATAGTAATAGCTAAAGTTACAACTCTATTTTTCAAAGACATGAATACCCACATGGATATAACTCAAAAAAAATCATGAATATTTAAACGAAGGATCTGGAAGGATGACTGAAAATATTGAAAAATCTTAACTCAAATAGAGTACAAAAGTGCCCACGAAAATAGGAAAATAATGGCCACAAGATGGAAAATTTCATATAAGCCATAAAAATGCAAACAAAAGATGAAGCTTTATCGTGATGATTAGGGGTGGGCGATTATCAACATATATAATCGATTATCGATTATTTAAAATAATCGATTATTCTCGATTAATCGATTATTTCCGAGTTATCGATTATTTTCGATTAATCGATTATTTTCGATTAATCGATTATTTTCGATTAATCGATTATTTTCGATTATTATTATATCAAATTATCATTTAAAAATTACAAAAGACGCGTGCGAGTGCACAACGTCAAAGTTAAAAATAAGCATTTTTTTTATTTCTCCGAGGAAAGTTAAGTGCGACTCGTGTGATTAATACTAAGTTTATTACACATGATTATGTATAGGGTGTAGGCTGTACTGGGTGTAGGTATGTTAGGTTGTTAAGGTGTAAAATTTGTGATATTTTGTTGGGTATCTCAGTTATTTTTATAGATAAACGGTTGCGGGATTCACATCCCAGTAATATCTATTACATACAGATTTTTTGAGTTTTAAGAAAACTAAAATTACAATATATACCTATACATGCATAGTTACGTAATATTTTTGAAACGGCCCAAAGGTATTAATTCAAAATATTGCTTCTTACTTAGCTCCCCCTGCACATTTTATTTAAATGTTTTTTCTACGATTCAGGAGAGGTCCCTCTGATAGTAACACAAAATTTCATCAAAATCCGTCTTTTATCGATTAACCGATTAATCAAAAATAATCGATTAATCGAAAATAATCGTTTAATCGAAAAGAATCGATTAATCGAAAATATTCGATTAATCGAAAATAATCGATTAATCGATTATCGATTATTCTAAGAAAAAATAATCGAGCAGTCGATTAATCGATTAATCGACTAATAATCGATTAATCGATTATTTTGCCCACCCCTAGATGACGAATACATGCAAATAATAATTACCTCTTCTTTAATTTCGTTACACATCCAACCGACGAGACAGACTTCTGTTATAAGCATAAAGGAATAACAGATAGGAAATGCCAGAACGGCAGGATCCAGTATCTAAAAATAACAGAGAGGAGCGGTTTTTGTGATTTCGTTTTTGTTAGAAAATTTCTACAATTAACTGAAATATTAGCGGTTATATTACAGTAGATAGAAGTTTACATAGTACAAATATTTTAAGAAACCTGCTAACAATGCAGGGGGTCCCAGCTCAAGAATAATAAACTAGAGAAGGATGGTTACATCAACCGCATTTTTTTCATTGACAGCTGCTCTGTCGTGCCTTAACATAAATATGGCAAAGACGTACGGGCAAGACTATTTTTGTTGTTTAGAGTTTATAAAAATGTGTTTAAACCCAAAATTTTAAATGGATAATAAAATTAAAGTGTTTCTTATAAAATTATACTAGCGTCTTCAAACAGAGGTCTGTTTTGAACTTTTCTGGTGACCTTCGTCGACCTTGGCCAAATGTCGGCAATAATTAAGTTATTTCTCATAGTCCTCCGCTCGCTACGAGGCGCAACCAAACGAAAACATTTTTTTTGAGGTAAAATCTGACAACTCTTTTATACAGTGTGGGCCAAAAAAGTATATATAATTTGGAAAAGCTTAATAATTGCGTCTAAGAAAATGTTGTTCTTTATGGAATTTAGTGCCAAAAGAAAAAATAATTTTAACAATACGAAAGCTCAGATTAAGTATACACGGTGTGCGATATATAATCACATAATTAAGGCATTGATTTTATTATTTTCTCGATAGGTACTAAATATTAGTTAGTACCTTTCTGAATAATCGATTCATATATATTATATTATTTGTAGCTATCTAATATCACATCCAAAGAGAAAAGTTGAACATTAATTAGTTAAAAATTCATTTTATTCTGCCAACAAGTCTGGAGCTGATCAATGACAGTTTGTGACAAGAGGGGCTGCATTGTATTAGCTGGCAGGGACGTCAAACTGGTGAGAGCAGTTTGATTACGGGGAGTGACGCCCCCGCCATTCCGAGTTGCCAAGGGATGTGGCCCATCAAATCCCATCGTCCTCCCCCAGGCTGGAGAACACCGAAGTACAAAGTCTGGAGCTGATCAATGACAGTTTGTGACAAGAAGGGCTGCATTGTATTAGCTGGCAGGGACGTCAAACTGGTGAGAGAAGTTTGATTACGGGGAGTGACGCCCCCGCCATTCCGAGTTGCCACGGGATGTGGCCCATCAAATCCCACCGTCCTCCCCCAGGCTGGAGAACACCAAAGTACAAAGTCTGGAACTGATCACTGGGGAGTGACCCAACAAACCCCATTTTTACCCCTGTCAGACTAGGGACCACCAAAGGAAAGGGTCTGAGGCCGATGCATCCAGTGGAAGCGGCCCTAGGTGGTAGATGCATACGCCTACTCGCATCGTCCGGTGAAAGACCACCCCACCAGAAATGGGAAGCGCTAAGTGGTTTTCCCGAATCACGTTCCGTTTCCGCGCTGGTGGTTCCGGGTTCCACAGTGGGAATATAATAATATGGACATGATGGTGCTTCCGGGATCAAAATATTCCGGAGGTAAACTCCCCGGCCATTCGGATCTCCGGGCGCTGGGTGGCCCTGGGAGCCCTTCATTCCGCATTTCATAGACAGCAAAGATACCGAACCAATTTAGAATTGATTTCTGCAACATAAGAGGCCTAAATACAAACATAAATTCGGTACACCAACATCTACAAGCAAATAGACCACACATACTAGCCCTTACAGAAACACAAGTATGTTCTACAACAACAACAGTGAACTACCCCTATCCTGGTTACGACTTACATACCCGATTTAGACATAAGTTCGGAATATGCCTTTTTGTCCGAAGCGATCTTTCATGTCACCGCGAGGAAACACTCGAACCGAACAGCCTTGACGTCATGTGGCTCAAGTTCACCGCAAAGGGATTAACCAAGTTTATATGTTGTTTCTATCGCCCTCCAAGTGATAGAGCCTACCAAAGCTTTTTTTCAACACTAGCTACCACTTTTGACTCAATACAGGTTGATCACCCCAGTTCAGAAATAATCGTTCTGGGAGACTTCAATGCCCACAACACCAACTGGCTCAAACATCACAACAAGACCGACAACGAAGGTAGAGAGGCTGAAGCATTCGCCATCAGCTGCGGGCTTACTCAAATTGTAGACGAACCAACTCGAATCTCAGAGAGGGGCGAATTCGCCGCCCTCCTGGATCTTTTTCTAACCACCAATCCTGACCAGTATACAATTACAGTTGGTCCACCATTAGGTACTTCCGACCACAAACTTATTACAACAGTTTGTGAATTGCCACTTATACGGAAGGTCCACCATTGCCTTGCAAAATCTGGCATTACAATTCTGCAAACTGGGACGATCTAAGGAAGTTCTACCTAGATTTTCCTTGGCTCGACGTCTGCTTTGGCGCTGACGACCCGTCAGTCTGCTGCGAAAAGATCACGCAAGTAATCTCCTCAGGAATGGAAGCATACATCCCAAATTCCATCAAGTTACCATCAAAAGGAAAGCCCTGGTTCGACAGCAGATGCGAAAGAGCTGTGGGTAGGAAACAGCAAGCCTACAAGTACTGGCAGCAAAATCAGACCGCTGAAAATCGCAATTATTTCGTCGAAGCGAGAAACGAATGCAAGCGTGTTATCGACGAAACTAAGGACAAACACAATCAAAGGATCAGGAATAAACTTTTGCAATGCCCCAGTGGCTCCAGGAATTTCTGGTCGGTAGCAAAGGCAGTAAGTAACAACTTTACAGAAACGTCTCTCCCATCTTTGACAGACGAACGTGGCATCACGGCGACTACAGCCAAGGAAAAAGCAAACATGCTCGCCAAAATGTTTTCTTCGCACTCTACCCTAGACGTCCCCCAAGGCAAGACTCTCCCCACCATATCGAACATCAACACTACCATGGCAGAAGTCAAATTTCATCACCGTGATATTCGTAAAATCCTCAAAAATCTAGATACGCAAAAGGCATCAGGACCGGACGGCATACCTGTCATCGTGTTAAAGAACTGCGCCAACGAACTAACACCCGTTTTTTCCAGGCTTTTTTCTCTGTCTTACGGAAAAGGGATTTACCCATCTTCTTGGAAAGTCGCTCGAGTGCAACCTGTTCCAAAAAAAGGCAAGAAAACCACGCCCTCAAACTATCGTCCAATTGCCTTGCTTCCAATAATCTCCAAAGTCATGGAACGTGTAGTCAATCAGCAACTACTCAAGTACCTCGAGAACAACAAAATAATCAGCGATAATCAATACGGCTTTCGCAAAGAGAGATCGACAGGAGATATATTGGCCTATGTCACTCATATATGGAGTAGGGCAATTGAGAACTACGGAGAATCTCGAGCGATTGCGTTGGATATTTCAAAGGCATTCGACAGAGTTTGGCATGACGGACTGCTCAACAAACTACCGCCCTTCGGACTGCCAGCCTCTCTCTGCAGCTGGCTTGCCAGTTTCCTTAAGAGCCGATCTCTGCACGTTGCAGTCGATGGACACATCTCGGACACATTCATCATCAACGCGGGCGTGCCTCGGGGCGCAATACTTTCACCAACTCTGTTCCTCATCTATATTAATGACCTGATGACCGAAACAAACAATCCTGTTTACAGTTTTGCAGATGACAGTACCCTTGTCTCCCACTTTAGATCAGAAAAACCCTTACCAGCGACTGAGACTCATCACCGCAGACAGGAGCAGATTACAGCAATTAATCAAGACCTTAAGAAAGTTCAAACTTGGGGCGACCGAAATTTGGTCCAATTCAATGCAGCAAAGACCCAAACAGCCACGTTTACCAAGAGGGCCAATACAGCGGGTCCTGACATCATTATGGCAGGGTCGACCATTCCTTCATCCTCGTCAATAGGACTGCTGGGTATCTCGGTCAACAGCAATATGTCCTGGCATGACCACGTTGCTAACATCGCAAAATCAGCCTCCCAGAAGCTTGGTGCGCTATTTCGCAACAAAAAACTCTATACACCGCAGCAGTTGCTCTTGCTCTACAAAGCGCAAATAAGACCGTGCTTAGAATATTGCTCACATATCTGGGGTGCCGTACCAAAGCACACCCTAAAGCTGCTGGATTCCATTCAGAAGAGAGCTGTGCGTCTCGTCGGCGACCCGGAGTTGACCCGGAATCTGGATAGTCTGGAACACCGCAGACATGTAGCCGAGATATCTCCGTTTTACAGATACTTTCACGGCAGATGTTCCCAGGATTTGGTCCGCCTCATCCCGCCCCTGGCAGCTCCTGTCAGACAGTCACGACAGACGGCAAGAGCGCACCAGTTCGTCGTACAACTGGAAACACCTAGAACATCGCTTTACAAGAACTCCTTTGTCTGGCGCACTGCATCACTGTGGAACTCACTTCCAGGACATCTGTTTCCCACTAATTACAACTTACAAATATTCAAGAGCCGTGTCAATCAACATCTTCGCACACACACCGCTCGTCGAGCGCCATAGGGTCTCCCTTTAGTGTGTGTGCCACTGCCATAAAAAAAAAACAATTGTATATACGCACATGTTTACTGTTATCATAAACCTAACTCGGAGTAGTTAGGTTTATGCTGATATTCAAAATAGTAGTTTTCTTATGGCACTCAGAGTTCGATATTCTATTTCCAAATTATGGAAAATAAAATTGAATTAAGAAAGCCTTAGTTTTATAATTTTATTTGTGTGAATTAACTAGTAAGTGTTACATTCATAATGCTAATATCATGGGTGCTTATGAATGAAAAATCCTTAATATATGATTCGACAGTGGCGTTTCCACAGTGATTGCTGTATGACATAATATATTTATGATATTCTAACGTAATAAGCAAGGTCACAATCTTAACCTAAACAATGTATAAATAAGAATTACTTTCCAGTGTATGTACGTGAACATACCTACATTTTTAAAAATATTGTTTAAAACCTAAATAGCCAAGTGATACACTGTGTAATAAAACCCTCCGTTTGACAACTTCTCTACAACAGTAGATGAAATATTATTCTTCCGCCAAGACTTGCTGATTTTTAAAAATAATTTAAGTTGTTCCTACCTTATTTAATAAAAAAAAACAATAAAAACACCACACTGAAAAATACTCTGCAAAACAGGCACTTTGGTCTCTGCTTTAATCCTCAACTTATGGGATTTTCTGTAGGATCAAATGAAAAATATAATAAGTATCAAGTATTTAATGTTCAAAGCAGCAAACATACTAAAACATCCGAAAATGTCACTAAAAAGCCAAAAACACAATAAAAACAGAATATACAATGACAGCAATGGCGAAACGAAGGCCGTTCGTCGCGCAGCAACCTCACAGCGACGACGATGTAGGCGAAGAGACCGCGGGGCACGATAGTAAGTGAACATAGGCTCTTATTGGAAGGAACCATCCTTCTCTAGTTTACTATTCTGGATCCCAGCTAGTAGTGACTAAATTTCTACACTAAAATTATTAGAAGAATGTTGTTCTTAAAAATCGTACGTATCACGAGTAGTTATTATTTTATCAAAATTTTTCTATCTTTATGAATGCCTTAAAAATATACTTTCGCAATTGCTAACGTATCCATTAATATTAAATGGAACTGCTACTTGTAGTTTACCAGTAAAATATCATATAAGGACTATATATTGAATAAATATTTATACAAACATATTTCGGGTAGATTGGCCCAAGAAGTCAAAAAAATTGACATCCCTTATCGATATCCACAAGTGCAACTTACCATCATGACTTGAATTAAAATCGACGCAATTTTGATCGAATTCAAAAGGTAGCCCGCAAACAAAACATATTTTGTAGCTTCATTTAGTTCCTCAATAAATCTGTAAAAAATATAATATGTTATTGAGGTAAAGAGTGATGAACTAGTAAACCACTTGTCATCATTTCAAAAGTGCTACAAATATAAATGTTAAATCCTGGTGAAATAGATGAATCTTTTGGCTAGCTTTGATCAGCTTCAGCTAGCTTTGGTCTTCTTAGATTGGCTCAGTTTTAGCTACGAGCGTTGCCTATGCAAGGACTAAATATCTATGGAGTGAATAACGATTTATGGTCATACGATAAAATTTGGTAGTTATTTTTCGGGTCTTCTCTATCCTATTTGTTGACATCATACCTTATTAATTGCTGATGTTCCTTTAGAAACGCCTTAAGATTCCACTCAGTATCCTTCGCATTTTTTGACATGTTATGAAGATTCTCCAAGCGGTTCCGGAAAATTCTAAGACGCATAGAACCATATAGAAGCAAGCTATAAAATGTAGTTTGGGTTGCTGCGTTGACAATAATGCTTTCACTAGCTGTGAATATGTTTCCTATTATAACGAAGTAGTAATGCTCCCGTTTCTCAAAAGGAAGATATAACTCATGCATAAAAGATACATTATCAAATTCCCAAAAATCTGGTCCTGTTTCGAGGAGGTCTATGAAGGAAACACAAATAAAGGCGATTAAAGTAAATAATGATGAGCCAATAATCCAGTTGTTCAGGTATCGATTCTTTTTTAGCATATTGTTATATGTAACAGTTACTAGTCCATCGTGGAGCATACTGAGAGCTTTTTCACCTTCTATAGCCGTTAAGCACATCTGCGGAACCTTGTTTTTTAAATATATAATTGACCTCCATACCATCATCACCAGGGTTATAAGGACTGATACGCACTTGCTTATTCGTTCATATGACTCTTTGCGAATAACTAATCTGCAAACAGAATAGATTTAAAACTAAAATATTTAAACGACTTAAGTATAAAATAAGTACAGTTTCAAAAAAGGGCCTGAATTTCTCATGTATAAATTTTAGACACGTTAGCTCTACAAATATATTTTTTATTCGACATGTATCCAAAAAGTATTTAAATCAGTACTTAATAAAATAACTTGTTTCTTGGCAATACGAAATAATTGACGGCGACTACAGCCAAGGAAAAAGCAAACATGCTCGCCAAAATGCTTTCATCGCACTCTACCTTAAACGTCCCCCAAGGCAAGGCACTCCCCACCATGTCGAATATCAACACTACCATGGCAGAAGTTAAGTTTCATCACCGTGATATTCGTAAAATCCTCAAAGAACTAGATACGCAAAAGGCATCAGGACCGGAAGGAATACCTGCCATCGCGTTAAAAAACTGGGCCACCGAACTAACACCCATTTTCCCCAGACTTTTTTCTCTGTCTTACTGAAAAGGGATTTATCCATCTTCTTGGAAAGTCGCTCGAGTGGAACCTGTTCTAAAAAAAGGCAAGAAAACCACGCCCTCAAACTATCGCCCAATTGTCTTGCTTCTAATAATCTCCAAAGTCATGAAACGTGTCAGCTACTCAAGTACCTTGAGGCCAATTAGCGATAACCAATACGGATTTCGGGAAGAGAGATCGACAGGAGATATATTGGCCTATGTCAGTCATATATGGAGTAGGGCAATTGAGAACTACGGAGAATCTCGAGCGATTGCGTTGGATATATCGAAGGCATTCGACAGAGTTTGGCATGACGGATTATGGATTGCTCAACAAGCTGCCGTTCTTCGGACTGCGAGCCTCTTTTTGCAGCTGGCTTGCCAGTTTCCTTAAGAACCGATCTTTGCACATTGCAGTTGATGGACACATCTCAGACACATTCACCATTAACGCGGGCGTGCCTCAGGGCGCAATACTTTCACCAACTCTGTTCCTCATCTATATTAATGACCTCCTGACCGAAACCAATAATCCTGCTCACAGTTTTGCAGATGACAGTACCATTGTCTCCCAATTTAGATGGGAAAACCCTTTGCCAGCGACTGAGACATATCACCGCAGACAGGAGCAGCTTGCAGCAATTAATCAAGATCTGGAGAGGGTTAGAACTTGGGGAGACAGGCATTTGGTCCAGTTCAATGCAGTATAAACCCAAGCGACCACGTTTACCAAGAACAATAGCAATGTGTCTAGGCATAACCACGTTGCTAACATCGCAAAATCATCCTCGCAGAAGCTTGGTGCGCTATTTCGCAACAGAAAACTGTATACACCGCAGCAGCTGCTCTTGTCCTACAAAGCGCAAATAAGACCGTGCTTACAATATTGCTCACACATATGAGGTGCCGCATCTAAGCACACCCTAAAGCTGCTGGATTCCATTCAGAAAAGAGCTGTGCGTCTCGTCGGCGACCCGGAGTTTACCCGGGATCTGGATAGTTGGGAACGCCGCAGACATGTGGCCGAGATATCCCTGTTTTACAGACATTTTCACGGCCTGCCTCATCCTGTCCCCAGCAACGCCTGTCAGACAGTCACGACATGCGGCAAGAGCACACCTGTTCGTTGTACAACTGGAAACATCTAGAACATAGCTTTACAAGGACTCTTTGTCTGGCGCACTGTATCGCTGTGGAACTCACTACCAGGACATCTTCGCACATACACCACTCGTCTTAGTCTGTGTCTTTGCCATAAAAAAAAAATATTTGATAAATACAAGAAATAATAAATATTGATAAATATGCAAACCTGATACATTCAATTGTCTGAGATATATTAAATATTATATACCATCCAATAACAATATATCTGTAGACTAAATACAATTTTCTTTTTACAGGAGAGGTAATCGTGTCGATCGGCCATATTCCCCAGATTTTAAGAAATAGTTTTGGTGTATCAATCAATCCCATTGTGGTACAACGTTATTAGGCAGAATATCTATATATTGACCAATTGAGCCATAGTTTAGAAACAATGTTTTTTTAATTTGTATTAAGTATTATCGTCAATTAAAAATAAAAGATGAACGTGAAAGATAAAACAGTTAAAAACGTATTTCAAATTTTCTATTTAACGGTTCATTTGCAATAAAAATCTCTGTCTTTATGACAGACCCAAACTAATATTTAATATTTTAAAATTGAAGGGGCGTATAATAATTTAAAGGAGAATAAGATAATCTCGATTTCAGTATCTGTGGGCATCGACCAATAGCTGTGGGTTAGGGCTAGGGAAGGGGAATTATTGAACGAAACCCGTAATGTTTTATCCAAAACGAATAAACAAACTGCTTTATACAAATTTGAATGCTCAATCACTTTGACGATAATACTTTTAACAAGTTAATAATACATTCCACCAAAGAGTAAGGCCTTCGATCTAAAGGTTTGAATCACACTATCAAACATTTTTTCACATTTATGTAGTCTATACAAAAGTCTAATAACATAATTATATATTTCCCATTTTTCTGTATTTGTATGGATGGAAATTTCACAGAATGCAACCAATAATAAGGATGTCCAGAGGTGTTATTATAAATAGGGATATAATTTCGAAGGGCGGGCTTGGCAATATAAAATGCTGGGTCTGGAAATTATATTTTTTAATTACATAAGGCACAAATGTGGGATGTAAATACTATTTTTTTGTGTTTAATACATCAATAACAATACCCTCAAAAAATGTCGACGTTCTTGTGTTTTTTTATGGTGTGGCACACACACTAAGCGGCCTATTCACATGCGATTTTGTACGGCGGATTTGTCCAACAGATAGATCCATGCATGGTTGCTATACATAGGCGCATATGTACGCCAGAGAAATCCACCACAAGAACTCACAAACGCGCAAATCTGCAGTGTAAAGGAGCGTGTTGAGAATGCGGCGTCATGGAGAAGAAAATTGCTATACTTGGAGGATTTGTATCGTTATTTGATGACAGAAAGAAGAACAGAAAGTGGTCAAAGCAGTGGTTATTAAAAAGACGAGAGTACTCACATTTAAGCCGCATCAAAGAACTTGAACTGCGGGAACCCGGTGATCTATACAATTACTTGCGTATGTATGCTGAATCCTTTGAAACATTACTGAATTACGTTCGACCCATAATAGAAAGAAAAAGCACTCACCTAAGACAATCAGTCAGTACCAGAGAGCGTTTAATTGCGACGCTTCGCTATGTAGCCACTGAAAGAACTGCAGAGGACTTAAAATTTACTTGTGCAGTACCAGCAGAGCTGCTTGGGAAGATTATACCTGAAACTTGTGATGCATTATTTGCAGTATTAAGACACCAATACATGAAGGTTAGTATTCATTTATTTTGTCTAAAAATTAAGAAATCATTCATTTCAACATGTTGATCCACTATCATGGTATGCAGGCTGAAACTGGGTGGATGCGCACTAGATGGAGATTGAGTCCCTGCAGAACTAGGTCCACAGTACGCATTTGGAATTGGTTGCAGTTCTTGCATTTGGTACCCAAGGTCAGGAGACTGGATGGATGTGGACTGAGTAGATGGAGCTTTTGTTACTGTAGGGCTAGGTCGATAGTAC
>MU196071.1:2917-13793 GCA_016904865.1 Pissodes strobi
TGTCATTGATCAGCTCCAGACTTTGTACTTTGGTGTTCTCCAGCCTGAGGGAGGACGATGGGATTTGATGCGTCGTATCCCATGGCAACTCGGAATGGCGGGGGCGTCACTCCCCGTAATCAAACTCCTCTCACCAGTTTGACGTTCCTGCCAGCTAATACAATGCAGCCCCTCCTGTCACAAACTGTCATTGATCAGCTCCAGACTTTGTCGGAGGATTGATATTTTAAAAACTCGGCCCACAACAGTTTTTTACAAATAAATTTCCGTTAAAATATCGAATACCGCATCCATAGGCGTAGCCACGGTGGAACAGTTGTCCCCCCTTAGCTCAAAGGAAAAAATAAAAAAAATAAAAATATACAAAAATTAAAATACCTAAAATGAAAAAACTTATATTGAACTACCGCGGGACGGCGATTGCTAAACCGTATTTCAAGTTTCAAGTCGATACGGAACGACTTCCGAGTCATGATTCCATGCTATTCATACGTGCTGGTTGGCCTTGAGTGAGATTCTTATTGGCGCTGGCATCGCTGGCTGGGATTTCGTGTTTCGGGGAATTACAGAGGAGCGATTTTTAACAAGGTCAGTTGTACGACAAGGTCAGTTGTCTTTACACTTTGTCCGTTACCGTCACAAATTTTACAGGTGGGCCCCATAAATTGGTCACAAGAGGCCCCACGACCTTTTTGTTTCTTTTTAACGATTTTAACGACTTTTAAGTGAAAAATGGGAGTGGTACCCTAAAAGGCCTCCGGTGGCGCCTGCGGAGGGCATTCCAAGAGGATGAAACACTTCTCCAACTTTTCACCTGGTAGCCCTACCTTGCCCATTCCTGGAGCAAATCCTGGCTACGCCCATGACCGCATCTATATATCTCTTCTCGTTTCCAAATATTCAACTTTAAAATCAACCTAAAAATTCAATCCATTTGTCCAAAACTTTATTTCACTTACTCCGCCTATATAATAGCCAAAATAAGGTTGTAAGCTTGAACCATTTTCGGCTTTTTGGATGTTCTATTACTGTTTTATTACTTTCCCGAATTTTGAAACGAACTATAGTTGCCCTCTTAAGAAAATGTCTGTCGACGCCTTAGGCTCCGCACATATTATAGTAGGAGGTTTGACATTTAAAAAATTAAACTAGAACGGGTTTTTAGAAATTAATTTCCTTTAAAATGTCGCATCTATCGTATCTACATATCCCTTCCACAGCAGTTCTGGAAACCGTACTTGACCTCCCTCCGCTGCACATATGCATAGAAAAGAGGCCTGGACCAGTGCGTATAGAGTCACTAAGACACAAACACTGAAGTCAGGACACCTGGCTGGTCTGGTCACCTTAAAGTTTTGAAGGACATCCAGATAGAGGCGATGATGACCAAACGAACCGATACAATGGAAACAAAACTCCATTTTGATCGCTCCTTTGAAGTAACAATTGAAGACCGCAATACTACAGGAGAAAGACTAAAACAACTAGAGAGGGGGTCACTTGTCTGATACACAGATGGATCAAAGATGAAAGAAGGAGTGGGATCCGGAGTTTACGGACCTAGGTGTCGAATCTCTGCACCTTTAGGAAACACTCCCATAATCTTTCAAGCAGAACTAAATTCTATCAATATAGCCATCTCTGAATGTGCCAAAAAAGGCCTAAGAGGTGCAAAGATCTATAACCTATCAAATAGTCAAGCAGCCTTAAAAGCGCTAGCATCTAGCAGAATCAACTCCCGGCTAGTGCGGGATTGTCGGATGGCTGCAGATCAACTGGCAAACAGAAACAGACTCACCTTAATGTGGGTATCAGGGCACGAGACTGTGGAAGGCAACGAAACCGCTGACCAGCTCGCAGGGAATGGTGCACAGACTGCCTTTTGCGAGCCTGAACCATTCTATGGCATCACTAGAGGACTGTAATGAATGAACTCAGAAATTGGAAAAAAAGGCGGAAAGAGACACATTGGGCTAATGCACCTAGGAAGAGACAGGCCAAGAGACGTATCTCTCACTCGCCTAACTACACAAAAAAGTTTCTCAAGCTACAAAAAAAATGAGATAAAACTGGTCGTAGACCTTCTCACTGGACATGGCCCCTGGAGTTACTACCTCAAGAAAATGGGGAAAACCACTGACGAACCATGCAGATTCTGCCAAACTATGGCTGAAACGTCAGAGCACTTACTCTGCGAATGTCAGACACTGACTCGCCAAAGGTTCAGGTATCTCGAAAATGCCTTTTGGCACCGGGGATCCACAAAAGCTCAACCCTCGAAATATTTTGAGATTCTCGAAGAAGATAGGAATTTTCGTGTAAAATAGAAGGGTATACACAAAAGATCAATTGTGGTCAAATCTTGCCGAGCGACCCCCCTACCTACCGTACCATACCATACATATCCCTTCTCGTTTTCAGAATATTCAACTCTAAAATCAACCTAAAAATTCAATCGGCCCCCTTCATTTGTCCAACACTGTATTTCACTTACTCCGCCTATGTTTTTGCCGAAACAAAGTTGTAAACTTGAACTTTTTTCGGCTTTTTGGATGTTTTATTACTCTTTCATTACTTTCTTTAATTTTGAAATGAACTATAGTTGCCCTCTTAAGAAAATATCTGTCGGCAAATAGGCTTCTCGCATGCTATTGATCGAAAATCTCATAAAACCATACATACCATATTTGTATGAAGGTATGGACTTTAATTTTAGACATCAGCAAATTTTTTTATTATTCTATCATAAATATTTCAATTTGATTAAAGATAATTTACGTTTTCGTTCATTTTATAATAAAACCTCTAAGCACCTTTAATTAGGAGGGCTTTATTACATTATCTCATAACGATGATAAAAATATTTTAAATATATTTTTTAAAAAAACAACATACTTTAGCCAGACGTATATTATTAGTCTTACATTATAAATTCGCAAACAAAATTTATAGAACATTCAACTTTGCAGCATAATTTTCAGAAGATTTCACAATAACCAATACCTGACTCAAGGAAAATGAGCTTCACATACATTAGTGTTGTTTGTGGGCTCAAAATTATCTCGGGGTATAGCTTTTAGCCATTTTTGTCGTAAGCTTATGTCTTTTGGAACTTTATGATCATTTTTATAATTTCCATTACAGCCAGGAATACAACACGTTTGAGGCATAATTACACTAAGTATCAGTTACCGCAAAACAAGTCGAAAACGAGAGAAAAACATATATTCAAACAAAAACTTATAAACTGTGCTATAAACAAAACGGCCGACCGGCACGAAAGCAACAGGTCTTTAAGTCCGAAATATATGATTTTACGTATTTAAAACAATATAAATTGTATACCTAAATATACAACGAAATATTAGGTACAAGTTTCACGCACTTATAACCACATAAATAGAAAATAACATTTAATACCCTGGCTATTGTCGACAACTGCTCGTTTGTTTTGTTTTTTCTTCATGTTACATCGTCTAAGATGATGCGCATTTTAGGAAAGTGCGCGAACAAGGTAGTAGTATTAGATAATTAAATAAATAAATTACGAAATACCCCATTATAAAAAGAAGAAAGAACATCTTATGGAAATGTTTTTTACAGTATTGGAGAAATTGTAATGTAAGGGATACATTCTTTATATACGAGCATCCTAATGTTCGCTACTATCGTAGGTGTGTGGCAACGGTGCAACCAATTGCGCCTCGATCGCGATTACTCTTTCACCCGCAAGCTCCTCTCCTATATCTTCGGTCCAAATCGCAAAGGCCCACATGCCTGACGTCACGAGCTAAAATTTTGTGAGCACTTTGTCCTTTTGTAGAGATGTTGTTGCATTAACCCGCTCACCCCTACTGCGATATGCTTTATTCAAGCACATGAAGGCAATAAAATATCGAATTTAGACATGACATAACAGACTCTATCAATCTATTATACATGATACAAATAATTTATCAATCAAAACTGCAAATATTCAGCCATACCTAACAAAATATACGAATTCGTTCTATTAATTGAAATTTTAAGTATAACTTAAACATTCACACAACACAGGAAGCTGCTATTTTCTTGGCATCCGAAACCGGCAGCCAGGTGACACAAACCACCTTGTCTTTGGCCACATTCCTAGATCTAAACTTAGATTTTCTAAAATTATAAATATCTATACGCATTCCACACTTGAAAAACTTCAAATATATTGAAAACAGCAGGCGCAAAAAATATCACCGAAAAATAATATCTGGGATTGGCACAGGCTATTTCAGCCTCGTCAACAGATAATAAAATCACTTGTGGGTTTTTGGCTTTATTGGCTAGCACTGATTAGGGAGGAGGGAGCAGTTTCGTGTAGTTAAAAAAATTAGAAAGTGTTTTTCCTGTTACATTTGAAGTCTCAGAATTGTCATTTCATATTTCTATATTTCGATAAAAATTAAAAATGAGTATGACACAAAAATCAAAATTTTAAAAATATACGTTATGTTCGACTAAAAAGAAAATATGTTCCATGGTTCAGCTGATGTAATTTCCGAAATAGTTTTTTCGGTGACATATTTTCACGTGATATTTTCTCCACTTATATTTTTCCGGTTGATATATTTTCTATATTCCATGTGCATCAGAGACACATAAAATGTGGGAAATTACTAAAATAATTATCAATGCAAATTTAAATTGTGACACTCTACATTTGGCAATGTTTGCCAAATGCGATAAAAGTTGCGGCACCCATAAATAATACATTTACTTAAACTACATATTTTTGTATGTATTTTCATAGAATAATTCGTTAAATATTCAAAAATAAAGATGGTCACGTAGAAACAATGAAATAAATATTTTCCACGTGCAGCGTTGAAGTAGAATTCGTACTAAAAGTTTTGATGAGGTCGTATTTTTCAGTTTCTTTAAAATTCAAATTCAAAAAATTTGCCATTTGTATGTTTTCATTATCGCTGAGTGGCTTGGAGAGTTTAATAATATACATTTAATTAAGAGTTTATTTAATCAACTCTCAACCAAAAGACTTATTTAATTCTAAGTAATATTGATACGATACGTACACGTACATACATTGATTTGATAAATGATCTACTTGAGTAAACATATAGCAATACAATAAATTATCATATGATAAGAAAAATGTTTGTTTAAAACTTAGCAACTAAGAAATGTACTCCCGGAATTACTTAACGCCATTAGAGAACTATTTTTTCATTCTTCTGAAGTGACTCCTAACCAATCTCGAAGGTTTTCACCCAAGGAGCTCCATTGTGGAGGTCAAAAATTTAAGTATCGAAAAAAATTAGAATGCTATTTCCATATTAAAAAATGTCGCGTCAACTTCATTAAGACCCCAAGACAGAAGTGAAAACTTCAACAAAGTGATATTAAAAACTAAATAAAAAGAAAAAAAAATCTCTTGGAGGTGCCAGGCATCGATCCCGGTACCTCTCGCATGCTAGGGAAACTCTTTACCTCTGAGCTAAGCTGCCGATTAAAATAGCTGCGTCAAAAGTGAATATAGAACACAGAACGAAATTAGTTTTTCGTATTCCGTACACGTAACTGGGCCCAGATCGGGCTCTCCACTGTGACCCATGGTCTATTGTGGCTCACATCTGTGGTTTCCACTATACCAAAGGCTCGATCCTTTTCATAAAATCGATTAGCTTTCTGGGGTGGGTAGTTTTCAAATCTATAAGTGATATTTGAGAATTTTCAAACACTGATTGTCTGGTCCTTTCCATTGCTGAACAGTGGCATAAAACATGTTCCATTGTTTCTTCGTCCTCCAAGCACAAGCGGCATTCCGTTTCTTCGCAAAGCCCTATCTGATTCATGTGGCTTCTTAGTCGACAATGGCCAGTGTACACGCTAACTACAGCCTGTACCTGCTGTCGGCCAAGTTGAAAAAGTTGTCTAGTTCTCACTCCTGATGAAAGATTCACTGCCATCTTTGAATGAGTTAGGCTCGGTAGCTCTCTCTCCATTTGTCTACAAATTTCTGTTGTGTCCGCCTGGAGAGGGCTTCTTTAGCTGTGTTGTAAGTTATTCCCAGTACGGGTTCTGGTCCTATAAAGGTCGTTGCGGCCGCCTACTTCGCAAGAGCATCGGCTCTTTTGTTGCCTTCATATCCTGTATGTCCAGGTATCCATCACATCAGTGTAAGTTTATGTTCTCTACCTAGTTTGGTGAGTAGTTCCTGGCAGTTCCATACTGCCTTGGATAAACAACGGCTAGATTCAAGAGCTTTCAGAGCCGCTTTCACTGTCCGAGAATATTTTGATTGACTTGCCTTTCCAGTTTCTATCGATGAGCCACTCTGCAGTCATATCAATGGCCTGAACTTCAGCCTGAAAAATGGTTGCATGTTTGCCTAGGGAACACTTAAGCTCAACCTTACCAGTTTTATTCCATGAAGCGGCTCCTGTACCATCATTGGTCTTAGAGCCGTTGGTGAACCAACTATGCAGTTATCAGATGTTTTGCCGCAAATGCGTCTGTAGGTCCATAGTTCCAGTTTCGCTTTTGCGGCAATTTTATCCAGATACGCAATCCAGTTCTAGAGTAATTCCCAGATACTTCACTGTGTTCGCAAATGGAATGAAGTGAAAGGGTTTTCCAACCTTTTCTTCCTAGTGAACGATAGTACTATCACTGTTTTGTGCGGGTTCACAGATAGTTATTCCCTTTCCCACCAGTCATAGACCACGGTTAGCAACTCTTGAAGACCCCTGAGATACTCTTTGCGAGTTGCTTCTTATAAGTATTACTAGATCATCCGTGTATGCCTGCACCTCCACATCCCACAGCAAGAGGACCGCCCAGAGACCACAGAAGGGGCGACAACACCCCACCCTGCGGACACCCCCTAACAGCCCTGAATCTGTAGCTACTCTGCAATTTAACATACTGATCCAGTTCCTTATTTGTGGTTCAAGCCCTTTTTCAGCTAATGCGGTGTATAAGGAGTTTTGCAATGCACTATTGAAAGCTCCTTTAGTGTTTAAGAACACACCCACCGCGATGCTCTTATCGTCTAACGCTTGTGTTATGTTTGTTGTGTAGTTCTGTAGATTTGCCGGTCTAATACGCATATTGGTGAGCATTTATTAGACACTCACCAAGCGCACTCATTCTAATGTGCACATCCAGTATCTTTTCCATGCACTTCAACAGAAAGTAGGTCTGACTTATTCGTCTCCCGTTGTCGTAGAAGGTGGTTAGCCGTACTGACGCATCAACGATCTTGCCGCTGGCATTTAATATTCCCTAGACCCGGTCTATTTCCGCACTTTGACAATACCAAATCTTTTATCTTTCGGGCCATATTCCTTACCGGGCTTCCTTTATTCATAGCCTTTCAAGCGCGAATTTGGCGCATAATCAAATTCCTTATTCTCAAAAGAATCTGCTGTTTCTGCGAGAAGTGCATTTGTTGGGGTGCTTCTCCTGCGTTCGGTGGCAACGTTTCCTTTAGTTTGACTGATACGATGAGGCAATGGTTTGATTGATACCCATATCTACGAATGTTTTAAAGATGATAAGTAAAACATTTTCTCCCACACCAACTTGTTACGGCTTTCATTGATTTCCTTCAACAGATGAATTACCAAGCGACCCAGATAAGTTGGATATTTCCCCTCTTCCAATAAGTTCAACATGTTTCCCCAGCTTTTAAATTAGTCAAACCTGATGAATAGGGCTAGTCTTGAATAAGAGATAATGATTATTCTCCTAGATTCCTCATTTAAATGTATCAACTGCAATTTTCGTTGCTAGGATTTCCTCTAGGCATATTATAGAGTTCCCATTCTGACATGATTGACCTAATGAAGCCATTAGCATCACCTTCTTATAGTATCTCTTGTTAGCATTTATCAGTTCTTCAAATCCCCGTTGAACTGTGGTTCAATATTAATTACTAGACATATAATTAATTATTAAAACCTTGGAGTCAGTACGATATCTGTTTTTCTTTGATATTCATATTTACATCCGAAGCAGGTAGCTTTATTAGTTGTGTATCTCAGAATGCATTAGAGTAGTGTTCCATCCTTCCAGAATTGAGGGAGAGAATATGTGGTATTTTCAACATTCATAGCTTTTTAAGAGCGAATTTGGTGTATAATCAATTTCCTCTGATTCTCAAGAGAAGCTACTGCTTCTGCAAAATCTCCATTTGTTGGAGTGTCTCTTGTAAGTTTAGCGGCCCTCTTAAGGCCTAAATTATATCCAGTTTCCTTCAGTTTGACTGACGCCATGGGGCAATGGCTTAACATGCATAATAGATGACTTCTCACGAGTGCCTTATAGATGACAAGTAAAACATTTTTGCCCACACCAAGTTCTTGTTATGGCTTTCATAACAATGATCGCTCTTCATTATTAGAGTTCACCCATTCTAAGTTCAAAACTCCGATCTGGCTGTTTGTATGCAGTCTACCACCCTTTAGAAACTGCATTACTTCACTCTTTTCATGCGATATATTTTGATCCTATTTTCCTCTCTTCACGGATAATTTAGAGGTTGCTGGATTTTTTTGATAGCATATTATCTATCCCTATATGGTGTACTAAGATTTATGCATATTGAAGGTAGCTGGAGACCACCATATTAAGACTAGTATGGTTAGTTCCATCCTACCAGTAGTACCGATCTTTAGATCAAAGGTTGGCTAACACTGGCTAACGTTCAGCTACTACTTGTCAAAATTGGGTTTTTGGAGGGAACGATGTAGCAAAATACGATAGGACTGCTTACTTTATCGAAATTCATATATTTACAATTTTTTTTGTCTTCTGAATTGAGCCCCCTTCCCGGCACGTTAACATGGTCAAATCTCATATTGGTTCACTTATATGTGTGTTAACACTCGCTCAAAAAAAAATCGAGAATATTTGAGACAACTCTAAGGGGATTTTCACCTTTTTCTATCCGGCTATATAAAGCAGCGGACTCAGCCTCGGTGAGAGCCTCTTCCGTATAAAAGTTCAAAAAAATCAGATGGAGGGCTGCGTTTGAAGATGATGAATTTGAACACGTAGATATATTTTATTATTATTATTATTATTAGTTTCAGTAGTGTGGTCCAAACCCCACTGCACTGAGACTCGAGGTTTATTGTGTCCACCTTCGCTGAGTTCTACCGTATCAGGGTGTAACGATGCAGATGGGTCTGTTGTAGTTCCCCTTTCTGATGATCTCGTCAGCACAGACATTTATTGCGGTAACTTTCGCCTGAAGCATGGATGCCAGCGGGCCCAGACTGATGGTGTGAGCATCATCAACGGCGGGCCCTCTGATTACTGCTCCAGTTCCTACATTAGTTTTGGAATAGTCAATAAACCATATCGCACACTGCTTTTCCCTCAGTCGCAGTGCATCAGCGTCTGCCCCTCTCCCCCTTCGACCGGTATTCCTACTTAGAAGGGTTTGCAAAAGTCGTGCACCGTCCTGATCGTGTCCGATTTCACTCTTAAATGCAGTCCGAGCAGGGCCTCCATGGCTCCGCAGGGCGTTGAACACATCGCTCCCCTTATCGCCAGGCATCTTAAGCGTTGTAATTTGCTTAGTTTTTGAACTGATTCCTTATTGTTGGCTTGATGCCACCAGATAAGAGATCCATAGGTTATCGTAGGTATCACAACTCTAGTATATATCCAGAGTACCATATGAGGCCGTAGTCCCCTCGTATTTCCGATTAGGCTTCTGCAGGCGTTTAATGCTCCTATCGCTTTGACCGAGATATTTTCAATGTAGTTCCTGAAGCTAAGCCTGGCCTCTAACATGAGTCCCAAGTACTTCAGCTCAGTGTTAAATTGAAGTTCTTTCTCCCAGAATGTAAGCGCCCCCAATTTAGGGTCGCGTCGCTTTGTGAAGGCCAGAACTGAGAACTTATCTTGGTTGACAGTAAGGCCGTCTTTGATGCACTATGTCTCCAAGAGACCCCCTTGCATCAAATTTGAATCAGTGGTCCCAAACTTGATGTCGTCAACGTAACTTTGCGCATGGACTTCATATTGATGCAGCTGCAGTAAGAGTTAGTCCACGACGAAGCACTACAGGAGGGGTGACAGCACAACTCTGAGCAGCAGACACCTACCTGGAAGCGCCTCCCAGTTTGCTAGTCAGCGTGGAGTCGATTTTTGTGGCTCCTCTTGATAGAGGCGCATGAGGCTCCCTCTGTATCTAGAAACACTCCGAGCGCAATCTCACGATTAGCTAGTGAAGTCTCAATTCTGCCAGTGAGCTCATGAATGACCAGTTCGCAGGATTTTCCTGCTTGTTATACATATTGGTGTCGTTGCAGAGGCTTGCCACATAGTGCACCATCTCTAATGTGATAATCAATTATTTTCTCCATCGTTTTTAGAAGAAACGACGACAGGCTTATTGGATGGAAGGATTTAGCTTGGGCGTAACTTTTAACAATAAAACGGACAATAACGTCATTGAATTCAACAAACTTTCGATTTGGTCCTTGAGGGTTAAAATACCACATCAACATCAAACAAGTCACCCAAATATTTAATTTCCGATGTGGCTTTCAAACCTACTTTCTAGGTTGTAGTATAACGTACCCGGGTCGATTCAACATAGTTGAATCAGATAAGTAAAATTGTGCTTTGTCTTTATTTTGCCAATGATCGTCAAATTAGATTTAAAAGAAATGGATTAAAAAGAGGACCAATACCTACGTTGTGTTATTATTATATCTTACACAATTTTTAATTATTCGGATTGCGCTTCGACCAAACACAATTAGGGAAATTTGAGGGAAAGGTGCGTCATATAAATTAAACCACAGATTCCTAATACACCTAATTTATTAAAGAAAAGCGTGCCATACTCCGCCTGGAATTCACG
>JAEQML010075529.1:0-13793 GCA_016904865.1 Pissodes strobi
AAACTGGTGGTAACTCTGAGGTAAGCCTACATTAACTTAAAGTTTGTATATTTTTTATGTTACCTTTTATTTCACAAACTTAACTTAGTCTAAATAGAATAATAGTAACTATTATTTTCCTCCTATTGTACCGAAAATTCATCCCATTTCTGTTGGATCCTAATAGAGGTAGGTGGATTTGGAGACACCAGTGGCGTAGCAGCTTGTGAAGAACGATGTACCGTAGGAGCAAATAAAGAAGATTGACTAAAAGTTTCGTTATTGGTAGAATTAGAAGCAGTTGGCGACACTAGAGACGTAGAAGAGTGCAAACCATAGCTTGACGTTTGTGAAGAAAAACTAGCCTGGGCAGCAACGGCATTATATAATGTTTGTTGAAATTGCAATTTTACATAAATTTTTCGTTGTTGAGATAAATATTTCATATCTGGCAACAGGCTTCTCAAAAACATTAAATCTTCATCATCATCATCTTTTTTGCTTTTCTAAGAAATTAATTTTCTTTAATTCCAAGTCGATCATTTTCTTTTGAAATTTATCATATTCATTAGCATTCTTTTTTTTTAATAACAGGTGTATTTGTACTTTACATTAAATCCTCATCATCATCTTTTTCATTTGCTAACAACTCAATTTTCTTTAATTGCAAGTCGATAATTTTCTTTTGAAAATCTTCATATTCATTAGTTGACACACTCATTTGTATTTACCATGCCACTTGCTTCAGGATTTTCTTTGTTTGCAGCGGGATTATTTTCATTTTCATTGTCGCTTACTTTGCGATTAACCTTAGCGTTGGTGATTTCATTAGTGCTCTCTGTTTCATTCTGGGACTCCACAATATCTTCAGTATTTCCAGAATTTTCACCAATATATGGATTGATGTTCTTTGCTGCAATTTCTCCTTGTTTCAAATTAGTATACGCGGTCTCGTTTTCATAGTATCTCCCAAAAAAGACATAAGGGTAAAATATGGCCATACTGACTGACGTGAATTTCCAGCGCTGCTTCCTGAAACGGGTTTCGAAATTTTTCGCAACTCTGTATGGTAATAATTCCGAAGTCCTTTCAATTTTTTCTTGATATTTGCATCTAAAACAATATTTTTCTGTTTACGATCTTCTTGATAGTTACCATAACTATTTTTACTAATATTGCAGATTTCTGGCAACCGGATCATCATATTGAGCACTAGCTTTCAATTTTCGAATATGCAAAACCACAGTTTCCAAAATAGTAACAGAAACTTGTGCAGTGATTTGGGAAACAATGCACAAACCTTACTTGCCATATCCAACAACAGAAACTTGGAAAAATATAGCCAATGGATATAATCGGAAATGGAATCTTTCAAATTGCTTGGATAGTTTAAATGGAAAACACATTCGAATTAAGCATCCAGGAAAATTAGGATCTTTATTCAACAACTATAAGAATTATTTTTCGATCGTTATGCAAAGAATTGCCGGCGCTATTTACAAAGTTGTTGGTATTGATCTTCGCGCGTATGGTCGAGAAAGCGATGGAGGAATATTTAGAAAGTCACTGTTGAGGCTTCTAGAAAGATCAACTAAATATACTACCTGTTACTGAACTGCCATGTAAGGACACGAAAATGCCATTTGTTTTTGTTGCTGATGAAGCCTTTCTCCTATTAACTAATCTGCTAAGATATAGGCCAGGAAATCAACTTGACAACCAAAATAAAAGGAACTTTATATTATAGGCTATCTAGAGCCAGAATAATGATTGAATGTTTGTTTAATATTTTGGCTTCAAAAGGGCGAATACTACATTAAAGTTTAGTGTAGAAAGTGGAATTTTAATCACCCAAATCCCCTGTGTACTTCATAACTTAGTACTTACACATGAAAAGGAATCGACCCCGTGCGAGTTTCAGAATACGGATTTGCTTAAACCAAGTCTTTCAAAATCAAATAATTCCTACACAAAAATTCCAAAGAAATTAGAAATACGTTTTCAGCATATTTTATGGAATGTTATTTAATTCTTTTTATAACGATTTCAATAAAAAAAAAATAAATGTAAAAAAAATAAGTATTTAGTTTAAATTAAATATAAATTTTTGCTTACAGTTTGTGGTCAACTCAACGGCAATTTCTCTCCAAAGCCTCTTAAGAATATTTCTATCTTTATGTAATGCATCTTTTGGGTTCGAAAGGCTGATTTGAATTTCTTGCATGCTTTTAATAATATGTGCAGCTAAACACTCTTTACGCGCAACCGTCTAATCGGCCATACTTATTAATCATTAACAATTGACAATTTGTCTTTACCCGCTCGAAGCGCTAAAAACGTGTACACGCTTTAAAATCTTAAAATGCTTTCTGTGCAGTGCGCGTTTTGGCGTCTTTAACCGCATAGTATGCTTTTTACGCTTTTAATAGTATATTATGATATACTCGTAAGTAAATAAGAGGGCCTTTAAAGCACGCGCGACATATTTCAAAACACGACGCGCAGCGCATCATAAACATCATTTTAACCACGCTGCAGCGTGCGATAATCGTTCATTATGATGCATGCGTAATAAAAAAAAAATTATGCGATTTGTGTCCCAAAACATGGTGCGTGCTGCGTATCTGCAATGTATTTCAAGATGTCGACGAGTCAGGCTGTACGAAAATTATCATTTACGGAAACATAAATCTAAAATTAGATGACGGTGATGAGTCTCTCTGGGTACTTGAGCTGAATCAAGAGAGAACTTTTCTTCCTTCTTTTATCCTTTTCTTTTCCTGATAAATTTTATGAATAAGTACAGTAGAATGACCATTGAAACCTTTGACTTAATATTGAATAGACTTAAACATCGATTACAGAAAACTAAGCTGAACTACAGAAAAGTTATTTCGCGAGAAGAAAGACCCGGTAAGTATGTACACAACACAATCAATCATTTTATGTCATTCCTATATTTAAGAGTGACATATTTGTTGATATATTCTACCCCGGTAGAACTTTTGCCTTGATCCCATTGAAACTCGTTGTTATCGTTACACTGTTGCTCGCTTCTATATTGTCCAGTCCATGGAGCTACATACGACATCATCGGTATGGAGCTTACTGAATTTGGGTTTGATGGAGCTCTAGACGAAAGGCTAGATAAACATAGAGTTTCCTCGTAGAGTAATTGCTGAAACTGAATCCTCAGAGACATTTTACTAGTTCGTGGTAGCAACTTAAAATCCGGAAAAAAACTCCTAAAAACAGTAAATTTTCATCTTCATCTCCCTCCTTTTCAAGAAGTTTCATATTTTTGCTTTCAATGTAAAATATTTTTTTGGCTGTGGTTTTCGACTGTCATCATCAGGTTCTTTTCAGCAATCCTGTCTTTTAAGTCTGTGCTTGAAGTTGAAAGTTTTTCGGCATTTTCTGGAAAGGTAAACGTTTTAGATTGTAAATGGCTTTCACTGAGCTCTTGAGACTGCGACAGTTCATTCGAATGGCTCAGTTTCAGCAATATCTTCTTCACTTTCAGTATCCCTATTTTCAACACCAATAGTTTCATCCCAGGTTTCATCCATGCAGTCACTATTCGTATTTGGCATGACAAGAAAACTTGTATTATCTGCTTTACTGCTTGTTTCCTTCAAACTTTTTACACGTTACCCGGTCCCCATAATATAATTCAAGAATATCATCAGGTTAAAATAAGGCCAACCTGATGGCTTCTCCACCAGAATGGGGTTTACCAATTTTCTGCACTTCAACCCGATAATAATTCTTTAAATCCGCCCATTTCTGTTTGACGGTTTCTACTGAAATAAAATGTCCTGGATCTAGATGTGTAACGTCTTTCACGATTTGATTATTATGATTATCAATTCGCAGAAATGTATAATTATCGTTAATAATTAAATGTTTTTATTCTAGATTCCTCGCTACTGGTTAATCGTTCAGGGGCATGGCGTTTTGTTTCGTATGGGTAAGTCTACAGTAGCAAATATTAGGAAAGAAACATGCGAAGCAATATGGGCTGAACTATATGAAGACAATTTACCGAAACTAGCGACAGAGCACTGGAGAATATCGCTGAAAATTATTATAGAATGTTGAATTTTCCCAACTGTCTTGAGCCGCTGACACATTGGAACGTTGCCTTTCGTTCACATTCGTTTGCGTTGCTACCCGCTCGCTGGAAACACGCTATAGCAGATGCCAACTATAAATTTAAGGTTATGGATGTTGGAGCATACGGACGCGAAATGGATGGAGGAGTGTTTAGAAACTCACTATTATTTGAAAAGTTACAAAATAGAGGAACTAAACACTCCCGAAGATTTTTAACTTCCGGGAACGAACACCAAAGAAAGTGCCGTATATTTTCATTGGCGATTAGCATTTCCACTGTTGACATACTTATTGCGTCCTTACCTACCCCCGAAATAACTAGGTTATAATAACAGATTTTTCAATTATAACTGTCGAGGGCAAGAGGGTTAGTCGAATGTTCTTTTTGCATTTTGGTATCTAAATGGAGAACTTTGAATGAAAGTATTAAAACAAATGTTGATTTTGTCATATTAATAACGAAAGTTGAATGTTTACTTCATAATATAGTTCTGAGCCGTGACCGCAAAGCGAACTTGCCTGATATTAATCCAGTTTCAACTAAGCAGGATATTCGTCCTATTCCAAGAAGAAGAAATAATACCTATTCAAGGGAAGCAAAAGTTGTTCGGGAATCATTTACACTTTATTTTACTAGTCCTATGAGAGAAGTGCCATGGCAATGAAACGTGGTTTTAAAAAATGTACCTAACTAATTTCATGCAGTTAAGATGAAAATGAACTAAATAAATTCTTACTATTACTTCCTACGATCTTGTTGATTTCCTCCTATAACTTATTTACCATCATTTTATTTTTATGATTCTTATGTCTAGGATCCCATAGTACAGTTATGTCAAAAACACAACTTAGATATCGGTTTATCATTAGAAGGCCGTTTAATTGCATAAAATGAAAGAAAATTAAAGGATAAATCGTCAAAGGTCCGCTCAAATAAACGCTTAAAAACTGACTTGTTTTCACTTCCGATATAAATTTTCTTGCGTATAACGCTTAAGAAATGCAAAACGCCACAAGCTTCTTATTGACCCACTCGCTCTATGTTACATTGTTTTATTTCAAGTTGCTAAAGACGTTCCAAACCACAGACATACAACTAAATATTTATGTTCCAATTTTGGTCGCTAAACGCGTTAATTTCGCTATACCAGTACCCACTAAATAACAAGGCCTTCGTGCTTGTCGTGTGACATCATCAATATAGGCCGTGCAAAATGTCTTAAAGTCTCTACTACGATAGAGTTACCTATAAAAATGCATAAAAGTTTTACATTTTGTCGCTCTAAAGATGAAGGGAACAATGATAAAATCATCAGTTTGAAGAATACCCGAACTTTAAAAGCTTATCATACTCCAAGTGCATGTAATTTTTTAATCTCAGAAAAAGAAGCGCGTTTTTTAAGCTTACAAGTGTCAAATTGATGTCATTTGATCAAGTTTAGAGTTAAACCAATCATTAAAAATACATTTTAATAAGTGAACTGACTGTGTCAACTAAGTAAAATAATGGTCTTTCATCATCTACCGGGTGAGGATAAACAGTACTAAGTTGGTCTGTAGTTGAAAATGGCTCATTGCTTTCCCGTTACTATAGGATTATTATCACTTATTGTGCAAAAGACTACATACCTAATTTCCTCTAATTTTTCAATAATGGTTTTAATTAAATTATAGAGTATTTCGAAATTAATTATTGAGACGGGAGCTATGTGAACTATCTCTAAAACACACACTTGTAATTATAAAGATGAATGCCCAAGAAGCTAGAGAGTTATTATTGACTGCTGTACCAGCTATATTGCCTCCCTTTGAATCCATAAAACGGTCAATGTGAATTTCATCCAAAAGCGGTGTCACAAATCTCTCATCATCCTTTAGCAAAGCGAACACATTTCGAGCATAGGGTAACAAGATTTTTTTCATCTATATGGGGATCAGTCATATGTTTATTACAAATAGACATTATAGTTTGAGGATGTGGTAAAGTAAGAGACCCATATTCTCTTAAGTATATGTATGCATGTGGACTAATCAGTGGCGGCTCGTGGGTAAATAAAATAAGGAGGGTAGGGTCAAGAGCCGTAGGCATTGCGCTAGGCGAAAATTTTTTGGGCACCACGCCCGAGCTTTGTCAAAATTTATTCACAATTACTACCGTTATTTTTTACGTAAATCATAAAAAAATAAGAGATATACATGCACTCGTGTACATCTTGGACAACAAAAAACTTAATCAAGTTTCATGCTTCATAACCTTTGCCAATCTTAATTTTAATTTTGTGACTTATAGGTTTCGAGATTATTGCTTAATCATTCCAGTTTTCAAAGCCTCGATAGCATAGTTTAAGAAAAATGGAAAATAAATGCACAGTGTCTGGGACACATGATATATAACGCTAAGCTATACACAGTAATTAATTTAAATGACCTGCAGTCGTTTAATTATAAATTCATTAATTACCTATGTAGAGGTTTGGAACCTTCGCCAACATACACTAAAACTGAGTCTTATCCACAATACCGAAACAGAATTATTGCTTTCAACGAGCGTTTCGCTAACCATGTTAGCATCATCAGGGGATGATTAAAACTAAGTTTAAGACTCTACCTAACTCGCTTTTATACTAAATGTTTGCTTAATCAAGCGGAACCAAAATGAACCAATCCTGTAATCTTGCTAGTCAAGCTCGATCAACCAATACAGTGGACTATACAAAATTGGCCCTCTATCTCTATTTAAACTATTCTTACATTTAATAATTTCCATACTTTCATATGCGTCTAATAATCTCCTATCAGTTATATTATGAATTAATTTTAAATTTGTAATTGTTATTCTATGATTATTATCAAAAGCATGCTCGGCAACACTTGATTTTTCTGTTCTACCATACTTTAAATGAGCTATGTGTTCCTTGAATCTCGTTTGTATAGATCCTCTGGTTTGCCCAACATATTTTTTGTTACAATCCATGCATCCAATTTCATATATTTCACTTATTTCTAATATTTCAATTTTGTCCTTTAAACCACCTAATTATTTTTTAATGTTGAACTGAGTTTGGTATACTAATTTTAAACCTACTTCCTTAAAGACTTGTTGGAGTCCTCTAGTGTACTGAGGATTATATGGTATCGAGACATATTTTGTATTTTCATTCTGATTGACGAAAGAAGTGGAATCACGAATGGTCTTTCTAAACAAATGCCTATTAATTAGCCTATTTTTTAAGTTATTATTAACTTTCGCTATATTCTTAATTGTCTCCTTTTCATTTTTAAATCTTTCTCTGCTGAGAGGAAATTTAACAATACGGTGTACTAAAAAATTAAAGCTGGCCATTTTCTGTTGGTCGCAGTGGAAGGAGTCATTAGGAATATATCGGTTAGTGGCAGTACTTTTTCTATAAATATCAAATTCTAGTGTGTTATTATCTTCCTAATCATTAGAATATCCAAAAATGGAAGTTTGCCATTGTTCTCGACTTCATAAGTAAATTTAATGGGGGCAAACGGTTGTTTAGTTTGGTTTTCAAAATCTTCGATATTAGCGGTTTTTGTGTCGAAAGTCGCGAAAATGTCATCCACATACCTGTACCATACCCTTGGAATATATTCGAATCCTGACTGATTTCATTTTCATATTTACTCAGGAAAAGGTTAGCTTTTTCAAACTGATTTAAAATTTACCTATAAAACAACAGAATTCAGGAGTGCTAACTAAACAAAATTAAAGGTACGAACCTTAAGGAAGGTGAAATGTTAATCTCGTTTGATGTTTGCTCATTGTTCTCTAGTGTACCAATCACACAGTTCTTGCAATACCTTGGTGAATTACTTGAGATGAACAGTTTTGATAACGAAATCAAACAAGAATATTTAACTTTAACCAAACTTTGCATGGATCAAAGTTATTTTCAGTATAAAAATAACTATTACCAACAACTTGAGGGCACGGCAATGAGCAACTGTTTATCGCCGTTCTTAGCTAACATTTTCATGAGTAAATTTGCAAATTTCATCGGATATTATTTGCTACATGATATTTCAAAGAGCGATTAAGGTAATTTTTAATACGTGATTCAAATGAATAAAACTATGTAACAAAGTTATACAAACTAGTAAGATATACTAAATTCAAAAACATTATAAATAAAGGTAATACCAATTAAAATAATTTATTTGGCAGTTTGTAATTTATTTATTAAAAACATGTATACAGCAGAAGGTTCAAAATATCTGAAAAATATTGTGGGAATTTAAATATAAAAAAGGACATATTAAGCTAGTAAACTACATTTATAGCTTCTTAAAGGTCTTAACACTGCATTACTCGCGCTACGAGTAATTCTCTTACATTTCTTGCGAAGTCGTCAATTTTCGGAGATAGCTTTACGAGCGGAGCTGTCCTCCACTCTAGCTGACTTATTTGGCGTCTCTTTAACATGGCCAATTAATCAAGTGCATTTCTCAAGTGATTGGCTGCATTTGTGAGAATTTCTCTCATCGCGCTACGTCTGCCGTAGTACTTTTAGCATTGAAAATGTTTCTGTTTTCCTGTATGGGGCATCAAATTATGAAAAAGTGCATGCTACATTTGTCACACATGCCGTCATATGCGTGAGAGATCATGCATAAACCCTTATGGTTTATGCGGACGGAATATGTTCAAATGACAAAAATAAATTAAAACTAACAGAAACTAATCGAAAGTTGATTGAACTACTAACCCAAACTAACCAAAAGTAACCAAAAGCACCAAAAAAGTTTAAAATGTATCGGAACAGGTTAAAAAAAATTAGAGTTGGTTAAAAGTAACTCAAATTAACCGAACTATTGCGGCTTACCAAAACTAAGAAAATATATTTTTAAATTGGTTAAAACGTATCGGATCCGGTTCAAATTACTAAAATAAATTGGAACTAACTCAAACTAACCGAAAGTTAATTGAACAACTAACCAAAAGCACCAAAAAGGGCTAAACCGTATCGGGACAAATTAAAAATATTAAAGCAAGTTAACTTAAATGAACCGAATTTTGGTGACTAACCAAAACTAACCGTAAACATTAAATTTGAATGTAACATATCGGAGTCGGTTCAAGTGACTAAAATAAATTAAAGCTAGCTGAAATTTACTGAAAGTGTATTGAGCGACTAACTACTAACCCAAATTAACCGAATTTTGGCGACTAACCAAAATTAACCAAAAACATTAAAATTGTTTATAACGTACAGGCACCGGTTCAAATGACTAAAATAACCTAATTGAATTTAACCGAAAGTTGATTGAACGACTAACCAAGAGTAACAAAAAGCACCAAAAAGTGCTAAAACGTATCGGAACAGATTAAAAATATTAAAGTAAGTTAAAACTAACCCAAATTAACTGAATATTAGCGACTAACCAAAAACATTAAAATTGGTTATAGCGTATCAGAACCTCAAACGACTAAAATAAATTAAAACTAACTGACCCTAACCGACAGTTGATTGAGTGGCACTCAAAACTAACTAAAAGTAACAAAAAGCACCAAAACGTGCTAAAATGTATCGGAATAGGTTACACAAATTAAAATAAGTTAAAACTAACCAAAATAAACTGAATTTTCGCAGCTAACCCAAACTAATCAAAAGCATTACCTTTTATTATAAATTATAACATATCGGAGCCGGTTCAAATGAATTTGTCTATGGTTTCATGGGAGTGATTTTTCAAGGTCGTGTCACGACACGGAAATTTTTCCTGAACTAACTGAAAAATTGATTATAACGTATCGGAACGGTTTACTTTTGGTTAGTTTTAACTTACTTTAATTTGTGTAACCTATTCCACATTTTAGCACGTTTTGGTGCTTTTGGTTACTTTTGATTAGTTTTGGTTAGTCATTCAATCAGCTTTCTGTTAGTTTTAGTTGGTGTTTATTTATTTTAGAATTTGAACCGATTCCAATACGTTACGAGTATAACTAATTTTAATGTTTTTGGTTAATTTTAGTTAATCGCCGATATTCCGCTAATTTAAGTGAGTTTTAACTTACTTTAATATTTTTAATCTGTTTTGATTTATGTTTTCGCGTTTTTGGTGCTTTTGGTTAGTTTTGTTTAGGCGTTCAATCAACATTCGGTTAATTTCAGTTAGTTTCAATTTATTTTAGTTACTTGAACCGGTTCCGATACGTTATTACTTACCAATTTTACTGTTTTTAGTCAGTTTAGGTTAGTCGCCAAAATTCGGTTAACTTGGGTTAATTTTATCTTACTCCAATATTTTTAATCTATTACCATACGTTTTAGCCAGTTTCGGTGCTTTTAGTTACTTTTGGTTAGTCGTTCAATCAGCTTTTGGTTAGTTTCAGTTAGCTCCAATTTATTTTACTCATTTGAACCGGTTCCGATACATTGTAACCAATTTAAATGTTTTTGGTTAAATTATGTCAGTCGCCAAAATTAGGTTAATTTGGGTTAGTTTAAACTAACTTTAATATTTTTAATCTGTTTAGATAGGTTTAAGCCTTTAGTGCTTTTGGTTACTTTGGCTAGTTTTGATTAGTCGTGCAATTAACTTTCTGTTAATTACAGTAAGTTTCAATTAATTTTAATCATTTGAACCGGTTCCGATACTTTATAACCAATTTTAATGTTTTTGGTTAGTTGCTAAAATTCGGTTACTTTTAGTTAGTTCCAATTTATTTTAGTCCTTTTATTCGATTCCGATACCTTATAATCAAATTTAAGTTTTTAAGTAAATAAACTAACACGATTTCTCACGCGTATGATGTCGTGTGGCAAATGCACTTTTTCATGATTTGAGGCTCTATACTAGGATAATATATAAATATAACACATATAGGTCATGTGAAAAATTCGCGATTATTAAAATATAAACGGTTTTTTGCTCACGCTAGTGGTGGCGGGCATCTTATTTTTGTCGTACCTACTTGTTTTCTTTTCTCATTATTGTCTTTATCCATATTTAGGTAAATAACAGAATTTTAACAAACACATATTTGTTAAACCGATTATACGTGTCATTGAAAAACTGCATGTATATCTAATATCTAATCAGAGAACTGTCTTTATAAATCTTTCCTGATAGGGTCTTTGCGACGTCTAAAAAATGAAAATCCTTCAGCCACTTTTGTAATACAATAATTATCCGTACAACAATATCTCGTAATTGTTGCGATCTTAATAATTATTTATTTCAACGCGACCCAACAGTACACAATATCAAGGCATTTGCACACTGACCGTAGATTCTCCCTCGTAGCAGAGCCATCGGTGGCCACGAACCAGATTGATCTGGATTCGCTTCGAAGCTAACAACTGTCGGCGAAATTGGAAATTTGTCTCGAGTGAACCTACCATATATATTTATTTATACCGTGGTTATGGTACAGGTATGTGGATGAGATTTTCGCGATTTTCGAGACAAAAACCGCTAATATCCAAGATTTCATAGCCACTATTAAATTTACTTATGAAGTCGAGAACAATGGCAAACTTCCATTTTTGGATACTTTAGTGATCAGGAACGATAATAACACACTAGAATTTGATATTTATAGGAAAAGTACTGCCACTAACCGATATATTCCTAATGACTCCTTCCACTGCGACCAACTCATATTTTGGTACACCGTATGGTAAACTTTCTTCTCAGCAGAGAAAGATTTAATAATGAAAAGGAGACACATAAGAATATAGCGAAAGTTAATGGTTTCAATACAAACTTAATAAATAGATTAATTAATAGGCATTTCTTTAGAAAGACCATTCGTGATTCCATTTCTTTCATCAATCAGGATGAAAATACAAAATATATCTCGATACCATATAATCCTCAGTATACTAGAGGACACGAAAAAGTCTTTAAGTAAGTGGGTTTAAAATTAGTATACCAAACTCAGTTCAACATTAAAAAATTAAATTATTAGGTGGTCGAAAGAACAAAATTGAAATATTAGAAGAAAGTGGAATATATGAAATTGGATGCATGGATTGTAACCAAAAATATGTTGGGCACAGTGGCGTAGCTACCGGGTGGGCCTGCGGGGACAAGGCCCCACGGCGCCAAGAGAAATTAGGCGCCGCGCCGCTCCGAATTTATAAATATGCTAATACTAACAATGCTCATGAGCTTTACTGAGTTTTTAAATTAATTACATTATAATACAATCAAAGACCAAAATATGTATTAAACCTTTAATCCAACCAATACATTTTGTGTCACGGTATTTATTATTTATTCTAGGTGGAATGAAAAATCCCGGCGCGTCGGCGTTTGGTGCATGCAAATTTGTAAAAAAGCTGCGTAAAGCTTAATCCCCACTCCTTGCCTTTTCAGTATCGAGCGACAGCTGTCACGTCACGATGATGCCAACCATCTGTCATTACACAATATCTCCAATGAAAATTAAGTGAAGTTGATTCAAACCAACTGTAGCGACAACAAACCGGCGACACTGTAGGAGGGGATTAGGGGTTCTGGCGTTCCTTGTCTCCTATTGGCCAGAGAGAGTGTAGCTGGCGACAGTCGAAGCTCTGAGAACTAGGCTTAGGCGGCATGCAACTTCAAAGACAAAAAAAAATTGTGTGTGCTTAAGACCACACGATAGAAGTGAAAACTTTAATAAGCGGGGACATCGTTTGTCAGAATTTCGATCCGAGCCTTCGGTGCAGAGATTTTCCCCCAAAAATATTCCTTAAATTAGAGCCCCGGTCCCGCCGTATTGTCTAAGGTGGCCTCCCCATGGGACGCACCTATTATAAAAATTTCAACTCCATACCTCTTCCCGTTCTCCTGATATTAATTATTTAAGTTTTTCCTTTTCCCCCATCACCTGGCCAAATGGTGGGGGGACGAGGTCCCGTTTACGTCTAGGAAATTCTTTTTTCTACTACCGTGCGTAAAATACTCACTTTACGCACTCTCTAAGATTCGTAAAATAGGCCTTTTTAATGTGCAGTGCGTAAAGTAAGTACATATTTTTTGACGTTTACTGACATATTTTTTGACGTTTAGGACAGTGCGTAAAATAATATATTTTACGCACTAGTGCGTAAAATAATTTATTTTACGCCCTAGTGCGTAAAGTAATATAATATTATTTTAATTTTTTCATATATTTTTCGATAGTAGAAAAAATTTTGTATGCTACTCATGTGTAAAGTACCCTTTTTTTATTCATGGGATTCATAATTCCCATTCATAAAAAAAGATTCACTTTACACACTTGTTGCATAAATAACTATTTACTACGGCTAGCTACATCCCCTGAAAATTTCAGCCCTCTATCTATACGGGAACATGCCATACGTATCCAAGCGTGACGCGTGATGATTTTACTGAATTCAATGTCCAGGAAAAAACGCAAAATGCGCCTAAAGAAGTTTTCACTTCATCAATGTAAATATGTATGTACCTGCTGGTTGGTTGCCATTTTCGTCCAGTATCTTCTGTTTACCCCGGCGACATCCCCTGAAAATTTCAGCCCTCTACCTATACGGGAACATGCCATACGTATACGAGCGTGATGGCTCCGAGCGTGACGCGTGACGGTTTTACTGAATTCAATACCTAGGAAAAAACGCAAAACGCGCCTTAAGAAGTTTTCACTTCAAAAATATACGTTTAATATTATTATGAATTATTTTTTGACTAATTTGCGTATTACACAAAATATAGATTTGTTT
>JAEQML010075530.1:0-13792 GCA_016904865.1 Pissodes strobi
GATAACTTGAAATTTTGTAAAAAAAACATCTCTTTCTTTAACACCCTGTAGTATATGTTGCGTGCAGAATATCTTATTCCAAAAATGAGTCATAAGAGTCAAAGAATCAACTATTCAGAATTTCCTAAGTTTTTTAAAATCGGTTTAGTAGTTTTCCAATAACGAGCTTTCAAATATGGTCCAAAAAACTAGGTGTGTCGTTTTTTTTGACGAGCAGTTTAGTTACAGAATGGTGCGCGATTCCGGTAAATTGAATCATCGGCCAGTTTTTTCCGAAGGCGGTAACCGTTGATTCTGAACGATACGTTGCAATGAATCGTAACTTTCTCACACCACATCTTGTACATCAATGAATGAACACACCCCTTTTCGGAAAAACGGGACAACAAATCACATTGCAACAATTTGAATGAATGCTGTGAATGCTTTGTTCCTGGGCAGCATCATTTTTCGTATGGATACGGATAAGAAAGGGGGTGGTGTGGCATAAATATCTCAGCCACTTTCTCATTTAGGCCACTTGGGCCACCAGAAAGGTTTTACAAATCCAGCAGTCCTACGGTGTTTATGTAGCTTAGTATGCGGCTTGGATCGCATCCCTCTATGTCGGCCATCGTTGGTTATTGTATCTTCAGGTGAGTATGTCTTTATCTGGAGAGAGCGGGGCAGTCGCACAGGACCTGTTAGTGTTGCTTTAGAGTCGCGAAGCCCCTCAGCCTTTTCCACTTGCTGATCCATTCTCGAATTGCTGTTTTTTTAATTTGTTCGCGAACAGTGTTCATGGTGAGTGGTAGTATTGGTTCCGGACCAATTGGTATTTTATGAGACGCTTTCTTGGCAAAAGTGTGTGCTCTTTCATTACCAAGGTCTCCATTGTGCCTTTTGTTTCCAGGCGAGGGTTACTCTGTTTTCTGCAGATATTTGGCTTAGTGATTTTATGCACTGCTTAACCATCAAGCATCTGGTCTCCATTTGGTTGAGTGTTTGTACAACTGTCTGGCTGTCCGTGACGAACAGTATATCTTTGTTTGTAATTTGCTTCTCCGTCACTTTTCCATCACCTATCGTTAAGCCACACAGTTCAGCTTGGAATATGGTGCTGAGATTACCTAGTGGTATCTGCATTTGTATGTCGAGCTCGGGTATATAAACACTTGCGCCAGCTCCTGAGGTTCTTTTTGATCCATCCGTGTAGATGTGGATATTATTTTTCATACTGGAGATATCCCTTGGCCCCCTCGCTCACTCGATTTAACGGCTTGAATTTTTTTATGGGGGTACCTAAAAACAAAAGCGTTTACGGTCGATCCATCCAGAACTATTCAAGCTCTCAAATAACGCATTTGCGACGATTGGAGCAATATGGTTAGTAATGCCATGCAAAAGTTTAAAGTCCGACTCCAAGAATGTCTTGCACGCCAAATGTATATTATTTTACTTAATATGTATAATATGATAAATTAATAAAAAAATCATTCTTTAATAAATAATACAATTTTTAAATCATCCCGTTCTACTCCTCACCTCTATTTTGAATTTTGTGCATCCCTAGTTGCTAGTGATCTTTCGGAGACCAGTTCTCGATACCTTTGCAAGCCCAGCATAATAAATCTCCGTCTTTATTTGCCTGGAGTATGGTCTTTCCCCTTGGCCTGTAGGTTTGCGATGATGATATCCATCTAACGTACCCATGCGAGGCCGTTCACAGTGACCTTCACCCTTCTGGAGTTTGTTTGCAAACTAGTTTAATATCTAATACTGTCAGAGTTTGCATGTTGAACATGTCCGATCCATCTTTATCGTCCAGACTATTAATGTTGCAATATCTGGATCCATATAGAGTTCTGCAGTTCGAAATTTATCCTTGGATGGTATTGCTCTGTTTTTTTAGGGGGTTTATACGGTCGAAAAATGGTTTTTTAAGTTATTCTTTGTAAAGAGGCAAGTTGATTTCCATAGTATTGTCCACGTCTCGCAACTGGCCGTACTATGATCTGGTTTTAGATTTTTATTATATGTTCGTAGTTTGGCCAGTATTTCCCATTGCAAACATGCATTTAATGTCGCTTTAGAGCGTTCGCTATAATTAAATACCATTTAATTGTATGTACTAAAAAGTTACTTCGCTACAACTATTTTCTCGCCTTATTAACTTTAAACGTAGATTGATTAGGCAGCTTTTAAATGTGACAGAGAGTTGTTATCCGAAGCCAAACTTTGTTTATTGCTATTTAATATTTTGGCAAGCGTCTTGAAATAAAACCGTCAAGTTCAGATGTTTCATGGATAACAATGAAGTAAACTTGCGTATAATAAAAATTGCGAGAAAAAATAGCGACTGACCCTGGCTTTCAGTAAAAGTTTTGTCATTAGGCGGCCAGGAAAAAAGATTCACGTGCTATTTCGCGTTGTGACGTCGTCAGCCCATACACTAAATTTAATAAAGTCTATAAATAAACTGAATTAACGAAATTAATAATTATCTTATCGGAAGAAATGTGGTATAAATATTCATGCTTTATGACAAAGTTTAGCCAGAGTGTTGCACAAATTATTCATTAATATATTCAGCGTAAACAAAGCAGGTGACGTAGTTGCTTCAACGATATTTACATTTATGAAAATTTGTTCTAACTTAAACATTGATAAAAATTATATTAGTGATATATGGGAAAATTTTAAGCGCGAAACATTGATACTATATTTTTATGATCATTAGGAACTTAGAATATTTCAACCCTCAGGCAATCGCAGTTTCTCCCCTTGTCGTTTGTATGACTGTAAACATGGTCAGTTTAATAAATCGCTTTTGCCACAAACCATTTAAACTTAGACCAATCAACCAAAACGAACTTTTTCCCCGATCAATGTAATAAGCCACAAATCTAAAAGAGGTAAAACGTTGCTTCGTGAACCTATTAGTTTTTCGACCTTTGTAAGGGGTTCATTGACTTTGACAAAAATTACATTGTATTTTCTCACTGTTTGTATTAGACCCTCAAAATATGAAGTTATGTCTCTTGAATGTGTACCTTGTGGAAAATATTGGAATCTTTTAGTTACCATAGCTTCTGAATTTTGCAGTCATAAATATAATTATGTAAATTAATTGAACTAGCTGCGCTAAATTCATGAGGAACATTTATGATGCAAAATATATTTTAGAGCAGTAATTGTATAATGATAAGCTTCCAGAAATTACAGCTTAGATTTTAGAAATTTGCAAAAGTAATTTTTTTGTTTGATGTAATGGCGAATAATTTTTTAACTATTATTGTATGATTTTCAAAAGATTGTTCTTGATGAAATGTCTTGGAACAACGCAAATATTGAAAGACCAGTTCCAGAGTATTTGCAATTAATGAATAATTCTATAATATAATGAAAAGTACAGGAAAAACCCAACATAGTCCGAAATAGTATATTATGCAACGGGCATTTAATGATGGCTATTAAGGCACGAACATGAGAGTTACGATATGAGCCGTAGGCGAGTGTCGTAACGAATGCGAGGGTCTTTTAAATGTGAGTTGCATACACTATTTTTCAACGAATAGTCATAACTAATAAAAAAATTATCTTGAATTTTTTAAATTTGCTAAGTAAAGTGTATGAAATAAGGCGGTGCACAGAGCATCATCCATTATCATAGCTTGCTGTACCAGAGCTAATCAGAATCGCTGAAGGTGTGGCCAAATGAAGGGGTGGTCAAATTTGAAATGGTTCTGGCCCAGATAAATCCACACCAGATGCGAAAGGTCGGCAATTTCCTCGCCAGACAACTTTAACCTTGACTAACGGTTATACGCGGCCTGCACCAAATAATCTGGGTATGATTATAGAATTGTTCTTCAAAATTAAAATAGTTGGACTGCACCAATTAAGTGAATACGTGTTTTGTTGGTGGACGGGTTCAGGAAAAATTAAAATTTGCAATAGCCATTCACTTTCTTTTTTCCCAACAGGCGGTCATGGAAATCTAGTGATATTATGGTTGCACTGACTTTTTACAGAAATTCCCCTAATACGCTTTAATGTATGCTGATTTAAGGATATTTTTTTGTCAAGCTAAGTTTGAGGCATTTCTGTATACAGTTTGAATATGTTTAAAGACTTTTTGGAATTACTTGAAAGAGTAGAGAGCTTGAGCGTTTAAATTGGCCACAAGGACAAGTACATTTCTGTGTCAGTGTCAAAATGTATTTTTTGACACTTTCGATAGCTATTTTGCCAACCTATTTTAAGGACCGCGCCTAGGCCTAAGATCGTTCGGGTGCTAGCACCCCTTGTTATAAGAAAGTTGCTAAAGGAAACTTTTGATGGTTCAGACTAAGGTTCTAATATGATTTTGTTTTTTACGAAAACAGAAATCACATGAAAAAACACATTTAGAATAAAAAATATTGTTTTAATTACTTATATAGCTACATTTTAATATTATACAGGATGTTTCAGTAAGGGTGGTCACCGGCCATATCTCGGAAACTATTTATTTATTCCAGAAATTTTGGAAACAATGTTTCTACAAAAAAATCGTAGTGGCCTTAATTTTCGATCCTAGGCTCCGTTGTCGATACCGTCCCCAAAATTCCCCCTTAATTTAAAGCCCTGGTCCCCTTAATATGTTCAATGGTAGTCCCCCATGTGCCTCACCTACCATAAAAAATGAGCGAGTCTGCTAATACTCGAGACACTGATGTGTAAACATATCCTATATCGACATGCACAAATATTTGAGCAGCCCTCGTAAAGTCACTGCGCATGGATATGATGTCACAGCTGTTTACACGTTTTCGTCCCCATCCGCTTGAACATTTCCGTCCCATTTGCCGAGATTGACCCTCATACCGCCGCATAAGATGTTTACACATCCAAAATTTCGACCCCATAGCTTTTCCCGTTCTCCCGAAATTAATTATTTGTTTTCCCTTCTTCTCCTTTTCTGGCCGAACGCGGACGGGTACGTTGTCCAGTTTTCGTCCAGGATCCTCATTTTACCCCGGCTACTTGTCCTGAAAATATCAGCCCTCCAGCTATACTGGAACATACTAAATTAACTACCCTCGCTAAAGAAGTTTCACTTCAACAAGTATTCAGCGCCTTTTTGAATGGCAAATGAAGGCGAGGAGATGGCGCCACTTTGATTTAATCATATTGTCATATTTTCTTTGTTTGTGCCACCCTGTGGCACGCGTGCCGCGGGTTAGCCATCGCTGGCCTAGGCCATCACCAGTGCTAGCTTGTCAGGCTGGCACATTTGAGTTTCAATAATCCTTCGCAAAAATGATAAAATCTGTCGAAAAACTCTAAGTGTTCAATATACACAGTGTCTGGCTACAGTAAGGATCCAGATTCGAAACGAAAATTTTCATTTAATGGGCTAGAAACTATTTTAATAATTATTATATATTTTTTTGGTTATCGGTTATGCATTTTCTTTTAGTTGAAATGACAAAATCAGTAAAATATTATTTAACTACGGCGTTATCGTAAAAAATAAAGAAACTTGTATTTTAATTAAGTTTCATGAAAAATTGGCACATGGGCCTAAAATCCCATCCTAAACACTTTTTTCAAATAACTTTTTTCGATATCTCGTTACCTAACCCTTTCATGTCGAGTTTTTCAAATTTGCCGCCATGACAATAAGCACATGGCATATTTTAAAATGCATTTTTAGATTGTCAGACATGCAGAATTGATTGGTTAAAACAAAAGATCCGATATCTTAATAATAAAAAATTTTCCCATATGTGGCCAATATTCTGGCGGTTTCGGTTCGAGGTGATCTTCACGTCATTTGTAATAAACATTACTTTTATTCAAAAGATCTACGCTTCTAGCGGCTTGAAGCCAAGCCTTAAACCTATAATCAAAAATGTACACAATATGAATGGAATTTATTTTTATCAGTGGCTTTGTTGCTATTTATAAATATTACTCGGTAACAAAAAACTATAATGTATCTGCCAGTTTTCAGATTTAATTGAATTTCGTGCTTATTCGATTTTACAATATGCAATAATTTTGGAAATAAGTGTGCATTAAACAACATTAATACATACCTTTCAGGATCGCGGGGTAATTTAAATAATAATTTTTCGCCACCGCTTCTAGTAGAACAATTATTCAACTAAAGGCACTTTTAACCAGGCATTTTTAACAAAAAATAAAATAAAGATTAATTATTTTTCGAATCGCTCTCGGACTAAACCACAAGACCCGCGTTTAGAATCACGCTCACACTAGAGTGTGCCCTGACTATTTCGTCGGATGGCTGGCCATCCCAAGGAGGCGGAGCTTTAAACGAATTCTTGTTTCATGCGTTAGGCGAGCGCTTTCGCATCTGGTATGGGTTTATCTGGGGTTCTGGATTGCTTTCAACTGCTCTGGTGGCCGAGTGGTCATACGGCGACCCGGGTTCGATTCCCGTCGTTATTTTTTTTAGGTTATGGTTGTAAACAATTTTTTCTTCATTTTGGGTATGCGTAATCGGTTGCGTCACATCGGCACAGGCTAGCAGGATGGTGCAGGCGAACAGGATGATCCTCTGTGTATCGTCTTGTGTCTATGGTTATAACCGTTGATTAATCGCCTATTAGTTTGAATTATACGTTATAACCCAGTTTAATCATGAAACGTCAGTATCATAATGAGCTTTATTATGGTACTGGTAGTAAATGTCAAATAAATCAATTAAAGTATAGAAGTAGAAAAAGTAATATTATGTGCTAGGTAAAAAAATAAAGTTTTAAGCAATATAGTAAACATTTTATGCCCATAATTATTTTTTTTGTTGTTGTTAATTTGCCTAATTATCTATACATCTATTCTGTTATAGAGTTCCACATTATCTTGCTTTGTATCAAAAATAATAAGTAATTTATTTAAACAATATCTGGACAAAGCTGAGTTATGAATGAGTGTTCATTAAGTACCTACTATTTTGCGTGTTGTAGAGCGTGTTTAAGAAAAAGTAAAAGCTTTTTACATATGAGGAGCCGACGCGCGACGTTTCTATTATAATAATAATGTTCTTCAGAGCTAAAAAACAAAAAGTGTTTTTTTTTAGTTTTGTACTTAGTTTTTATGTCCACAAATGCGACATGAAAAGCAAAACCATCCTCATTGTTATAAAGTTGCAGACAAAATATCTGCTCTATAACAAAGAGACTTTTGCTCATGAGAAATCCTTGGCATATTTTTATTGACATAATATCATCAATATTCACATAATAATATGTAATTAAGAATCACTAATACCGCCTGGAACCTCAGACTGTCTGCAATACTCCTTCTTAGACCCTTCATCTTAGCAATCAGAACTTCAACATCAGGCAACGAAGTACGCATGTGATAAATTTTAATCGGGCTCTTGAAGTTCTTGTAGACATAACTATTCCTTCTTAGTGCTTCTTTGATCATTTATTGCTGCAGACAAAAACTATCCATATTATATGTTTTTCTATGCTTTATGATTTTATTATTTGTCTGACAGAAAATTAGCTGTCTGATGGTAAATGGTAGCTTTTTTGTACGCTTTAAGAGGCAAAAAATTGCCCCAACCCTTGAACACGTGTTGCTTACACAAAATTACGTTTGTAACTAGCCTTAAACGTTGGGCGCTAATTATGTAACACACTTTGTTAATAAAATTGCTTAACAGGCGATCCATATGCCAGGTTCATTCATCGGTTCTAATTTTATTGAAAGGTGTTGGTCTACGTGTTGTCAGTTAGGTGAAGGCGCCACTAGATTTTTAACTAGGAATATATCAATGATTTTTACACATTGAAATCAAAGCAATACAATTTAAAAGCATACCCTAGACAAGAATATGATGGACATTAGAAATCAAAGGTATTTATTAAGGAAAGGTACCTTTGACACTAATTTAGCAAAATAAACATCGGGATTCCTATTAAACTATTTATTTAAATATTAAAAACTTTCACAAACACTCAAAAGACAATTAATTTGAAGTTATGGTATCGGCCATAAACTAATGAGAAGATTATCTTATAATGTGCTTCATCTATATTATCATACTATTAATTCAATAAAACAGAGTTTTATCCACAATGCCGAAAAAGAATTTTTGCACTCGACGCGCGTTTCGCTAGCCATGTTAGTATCATCAGGAGATGATTAAGACTGATTTGAGTCTTAATCATCTCCTGATAATGCTAACATGGTTAGCAAAACGCGAGTGGAGTGAAAAAATTCTTTTTCGGTATTGTGGATAAGATTCTGTTTTAGTGCATGTTGCCGAAGGTTCCAAACCCCAACATAGTATTAATTCAAAGCAGAATAAGACACTAAGTTTTAATCTATATAACATTAATATTGCCCAATTCCTGTCTCGAAATAATGCCAACCAGACGTGGAGTTCTTAAAGGTTTAACTAAACGCAGTCAATTACGAAACACTATAAATAGGAAGTATTTTACTAAACTAGCATTTTAATAAATCAATAAGATAATCGGTGAAGTAAATATGTATATATATAGCCGGTAAATATCATCATGTATAAACGAAGTGATTACTAAACAAAACTAATTTAAATGAATCTCATGGTAGCGATAATATCATTATATCAAAAAGGTCAATTAAGACACACTAAATCAATGAAATAATCAATGATGTAAATATATATAAATCTAACCGGTAAGTATCTATAGGTAAAAACGAAATGATTACTTAACAAAATTAATCTAGATGAATACTATGGCAGTGATAATATTATTATATCAATAAAAAGTTAATAAAGACATAATCAATCAATGAAATAACCAATGATGCAAATATATTTAGATCTAGCCGGTAAGTATCTACGGTTAAAACGAATTGAGCTCAGTTCAATAACGGGACTAAGGCAAAAAAAAAGTTGCAAATTGCAGTTAAATAAAACCGTTTACTGCTATGAGGCGTAAATCTGATTATGGTAAAAACTTATTGTTCTGGTAGGTAAGTGTAATATACAAGTAAATCAGATAATCACGAAAGCATTATCGAAATATTTACTAATTAAGGTAATATCATATCTGTAATAAGGAAGGTCAAAATCAAATAATGGACAAAGATAAAAAAAATTACTTAAAGCCATCCAACGATAATTTCAGTATGGAAGATAAGAGAGTCTATTCTCTCCAAGTGTGAATTACACTAAAGTTACTGTTTATTAATTTTCCCTCTTTTTCTTATTTTTGTATTTTTATTACTCTTGCTTTTTTTCTATGTAATTCTTTTTTGTAACCATATTTACTTGAAGTTAGTTTTAACTCTACTTACCTGATCATTTACTTTGTTATTATTCGGTCTTAACTTATTTATTTGTGATTATTTTTAGTTAAATTTTTATCACTGTTTAGTAATACCAGTTTAGTTATGCTGCATGAGCATCAGTAATTGAATGTCGTCATCTCACATAAAAATTATAGTAATTGTATTATAAATAAAGGCATTTATTTTCTCGGTTTCTCTCTAGACAGACGGGTGTGTACCAACTTTGGCTAGTGCGCTTTGCTTAAGAAAGAAAAGTTTATATGTTTACATTTTTAGTCGGATTTGTCATTGAACTAAATGTATATTTTACTTTTAAAATAATAATCAAGAATTTAACAAAGCTTTTGGATGCACGTAGAGCCTACAGCCAACGATCCTCCATTGGATTTATACGGTTGAAGTATTCCCTATTATGACCTACGGGACCATCGTATGGTAGATCCGTACGCAAAAGGCTACGTCTAGGGCTTAGTTAGACAGAGTTCAGAGACTAGACTGCTTGGGAACTACAAGTGCTATGAGGGCGGCACCCATCAAATCTCTTGAAGGACTGACTGGCTTGCCGCCCTTTCACCTATTCCTGGAGCGTGAGGCCTTGACGTCTGTATAAAGACTGAAACGTCTCCATTACCTAAGGGGCAATTATTATAGTCCGAGGGGACACATCAAAATCTGGACGAAGGTGGCTGATGAGTGCCCGAAACTTTTAATGAAGATGAAGCATACTGCCCACCATCAGATAAAGCGATAGTGCCCTATGAGGAGCCTAATCACAAACTTCAAGTCCCCCTCTTCAGAGCCAGGAAGGTCCTCACCCTACCTACGCTGGGTCTCTCGAGATTAGTTCAGCCTGTCTCATTCTTGGAGTAATTCGCCATAGATCCCTGATAGCGGCCGTACAGTAGGATGCAACGCATTGCGGAAAACTATGTTGGACCAGAGGATTGGCCCCTCGTTTCTCGGGATATTCGAATGTCTCAGGGTTGCGTTGTTGGGGGTGGATAGCAGCCCACACCCAGTTAATGAGATTGTCTGGTACACACACGGCTCAAAACGGATACTGGTATAGGTGTATTATAGAGAAACCATATAGACAAGACTTACTTACGCCCTTCGGACTTACGCAACCGCATCCCAGGCTGAAATGTTTGCGATCCTCGGAGCAGAGCTGCTCTGTCCGAGCTTAACTCTGATAAAGTTTATTTTGCGCTGGTGCCTGAGTGTAGAGATATTCTGGGGGTATTGGCCGGGCATAATAGGGTCAGTCTTGTATGGTTCCGGGACATTCGAATATCCCGAGAAACTAGGGGCCAATCCTCTGGTCCAACATAGTTTTCCGCAATGCGTTGTATCCTACTGTACGGCCGCCATCAGGGATCTATGGCGAATTACTCCAAGAATGAGACAGGCTGAACTAATCTCGAGAGACCCAGCGTAGGTAGGGTGAGGACCTTCCTGGCTCTGAAGAGGGGGACTTGAAGGTTGTGATTAGGCTCCTCATAGGGCACTATCGCTTGAATGGGCATTTGCTGCAGATCGTAGAAGCTACAGAGTTTAACTTGTACTTGAAGGGCAAGGAATCGCCCACCGATGATCTTAGTGGCTGTCCTACGATGGATAGGGTAACAGAAGTGCACTCCGGGAACGTCGTAATGAACTCGGACGACGCGACATAAGGAAAATATACACAGAAGTTGTGACCTTCGCTAGGGAGGCCGGGCTGAGTTGTTATGTGAGTGGGCGCATAATGGGCCCACTGATATTTGATCAACCTTAAGATAAAGTAAAAATGATCTGAATTTATGCAGCTGTTTTTAAAATCGTCAAGTTGATAGAGCCAGTCAATAACCCATATAGTTTTTTTACCCTCACCATAGCTTTAAAAAAAAAAGATTACATTTAATGAAATAAACAATAAGAATGCTTCTGGTTGGGATAGGCTCTTCTTAAAAGTTTGGAGAGGCTGCCACAGCGACGTTCTGTGAATTATCCAAGGTCTTCAATTGTGAGAGTCACAGAAGCAGGGGACCTATGGATTTAGTACAGTGTAGAGTCCCGTCTTGTTTCAGAATGTTGCCTCACCTTCCAATGTTTGATAATGACACAACTGTTTCTTGGCATAATAATAATGTTACTTGACGTCACACTCTCATTGGAAGAGATTTGCTAAGTGTTACACAGGGGTGTGATGCCAACTTGCCATCCTTTGATGCTATCGAAACTAGTGTTTTAATTGTGATGGGGAAGGTATTTGTTCGTGATACCGGATTGTTTCAAAGCAAATGAATTTTACTTGTGTAGTAGGATATCTTCTGGTGGTTATACGCTAGGAGTGAAATCCAACAAGTTGGATCCTTTTGCTGCTATATATTCTTATCTTGCCTCGATCGAGGCTCACCTTGGCTATGGCACCGGTTATTACGGTTCCTACTCACAGTTTTTGTTTAATTCAGTATTTGTATTGCAAAAGAAAGCAATACGATATATTGTATGTATATCTCTGCAATAGCTAACATTTCTGTCATGATACCAGTTAGTCCAGTTACCTCATTTATTTCCATTTATGTAGAAATAAATAAATTTTAATGATTCGTCTACATACTAACAGCGAACGAACTAACAACCTCCAACACAACCGCCATACGGCATAGGAAGTGCGAAAACTGCGAACGGATACCAAATAAGTCAGTAAGTTTGAAATGACCCGATTTGCTATACATTTTCGACATTCAGGTGGTATATCCATTAAATCGGTACAATAGAGACGTGACTGTCAGAAATGCAAAGCAAATAGGGGAAAAATGACAATACCGAACTGCCCCCGTGTATAATCGTAAATACTAGCGCCAACTCCAATTCCATTGAACTAAAGACGATGGGCCTGTTTGCTTCCGATAGCATTTTCGTTTGACAAATCAAGTGCACAACGTAACATGTCTTTTTTTTCATATTGGTGAATAGGGAGACAAATACACTCTTAGCACGAAGTGTGCTTTCAATAGAGATGTTATTAAAAGCGATAGCACAAATTACGAAGTAACTATCCTGAAAACGCCAGCATAGCGGTGGCTTGCCTCCGCTGCTGGTATATCGGGAATCGTATCAAGTGCGACAAATAAAGAGCGAAAGCAAGCTGCCCATAGTGTTCGTTGAAGTAAATAATAAAAATTTGGAACAATATGGTCAAAAATTTATATTTGTGGGAAAAAGGTTTTTTTTTATTTTTTTACAGGGCAGACAGTGCTTCCACTAACAACGCCATTTTCAGACATTTAAAAACCTAGCGATATAAAATAAGGACTATAATTTGTCACTTCTATCTGCAATATAAAATAAATGAATTTACCTATTTTCACGATATTCTTTATCAAACAACATAAGTTTTAGTTGCCTTTAACTTGTCTGAGCAATACTGTGTAAAAACTGATCAAATCTGTACATTTGTAATGCCCGGGAATGACGTGATTCTACCAACTTGCAAGGTAGCATGAAAGTTTTATATTTCTCTTACGTAAGGTAACTAATCAAAAAGAAGGAATTTGCTCCGTTGAATAACGTTTAACAAATACGGTTAACTAATCAATAATCTAGCACAGCTATCCAGCAGCATATTTATGCTCAGTCTCACTGAACTTGTCTTGGAGTAAGATTAAAATGTATGTATGCTTGGGAGTTTCAAATAGTTATCAAAAGTACTATAGCTTTTTCTTATGAAAACACTGGTCACGTCCTTTGCAGCCTCAACAGAGACCTGATTAGTATGTTTCTCTAAACTTTGGCTATTATTCCAACTAATCTAAACTCCACTTCCACAAACTTTGTTTACGTATCTTGCTACAGTTACGTTGATAATACGCAAAACACTTGCCACCGACTGTCCATTTTTGAGCAGTCTATTAATTCCATTTTCTCGTTTTACTTCAGGCCGTTTCCATCTAAAATTTCCCAATCTTAATCAGAGAAGTTATGCAGTAAGTTTAGACAATAATTAGTTTAACTAGAGTGTTTCTCGAAGTTAGATATGTGTTTACAAATTCTCAAAATAGTTAACCAGAGCATAATAATGTATTAAAAGAAAATGAGTTTTGCATCGCTCGGATTAAATATACAATAAAAGGTGCTAAAAAGCAACATTTGATGTGTGCTCTTCCAATAGGTAGGCTAGGCTTCCCTGCAGAATTCGATAAACTAAAAAGCACATATTTCGACACACTATTTCTTTTATTTCAAATATCACATATTTTTCTAAATAAATCCTACTTTTGTAGCGCGGGAAATGTTTTTCCATTTTTCTGGCCGAATTGTGTTGTCGATACTCTGGCTACCTTACTTCTCGCCACCTTACTTCCGGTATTCCAAGTCGCTGGAAAGATGAATCCATTTGGAGCGCTCTCTTGACAGTTGTGGTAATTGATGCAGCTTTCTCTCCTGTACGCTTGACGCGTGTAGGAGGTAAGTAAGAGAAGACTGGTTTTCAATATCTGAAATTTCCACTGTTATTTTTGAC
>MU196072.1:0-12293 GCA_016904865.1 Pissodes strobi
GATAGAGCCTACCAAAGCTTTTTCTCAACACTAGCTACCACTTTTGACTCAATACAGGTCGATCACCCCAGTTCAGAAATAATCGTTCTGGGAGACTTCAATGCCCACAACACCAACTGGCTCAAACATCACAACAAGACCGACAACGAAGGTAGAGAAGCTGAAGCATTTGCCATCAGCTGCGAGCTTACTCAACTTGTAGACGAACCAACTCGAATCTCAGAGAGGTGCGAATTCGCCGCTCTCCTGGATCTTTTTCTGACCACCAATCCTGACCATTACAAGGTTACAGTTGCTCCGCCATTAGGTACCTCCGACCACAAACTTATTACAACGGTTTGTGAATCGCCACTCATACAGAAGGATCCACCATTGCCTGGCAAAATCTGGCATTACAATTCTGCAAACTGGGACGATCTAAGGGAGTTCTACCTAGATTTTCCTTGGCTCGACGTCTGCTTTGCCACTGACGACCCGTCAGACTGCTGCGAAGAGATCAAGCAAGTAATCTCCTCAGGAATGGAAGCATACATCCCAAATTCCATCAAGTTACCATCAAAAGGAAAGCCGTGGTTCGACAAAAGATGCGAAAGAGTTGCAGGTAGGAAACAGCAAGCTTACAATTACTGGCAGCAAAATCAGACCACTGAAAATCGCAATTATTTTGTCGATGCGAGAAACGAATGCAAACGAGTAATAGACGAAACTAAGGACAAACGAAATCAAAGGAATACACTTTTGCAATGGCAGCAAAATCAGATCGCTGAAAATCGCAATTATTTTATCAAAGCGAGAAACGAGTGCAAGCGTGTGATGGAAGAAACTAAGGACAAACACAATCAAAGGATCAGGAATAAAATTTTGCAACGCCCCAGTGGTTCCAGGAATTTGTGGTCGGTAGCAATGGCAGTAAGTAACAACTTTACAAAAACGTCTCTCCCACCTTTGACGGACGAACGTGGCATCACGGCGACTACAGCCAAGGAAAAAGCAAACATGCTCGCCAAAATGTTTTCATCGCACTCTACCTTAGACGTGCCCCAAGGCAAGACTCTCCCCACTATACCGAACATCAACACCACCCTGGCAGAAGTCAAGTTTTCTCATCGTGATATTCGCAAAATCCTTAAAGAACTAGATACGCAAAAGGCATGAGGACCGGACGGAATACCTGCCATCGTGCTAAAGAACTGCGCCAACGAACTAACACCCGTTTTTTCAGGCTTTTTTCTCTTTCTTACAGAAAGGGGGTTTACCCATCCTCTTGGAAAGTCGCTCGAGTGCAACCTGTTCCAAAAAAAAGGCAAGAAAACCACGCCCTCAAACTATCGCTCAATTGCGTTGCTTCCAATGATCTCCAAAGTCATGGAACGTGTAGTCAACCAGCAACTACTCAAGTACCTCGAGAGCAACAGAATAATCAGCGATAATCAATACGGCTTTCGCAAAGAGAGATCGGCAGGAGATATATTGTCCTATGTCACTCATATATGGAGTAGGGCAATTGAAAACTACGGAGAGTCTCGACCGATTGCGTTATATATATTTCAAAGGCATTCGACAGAGTTTGGCATGACGGACTGCTCAACAAACTGCCGTCCTTTGGACTGCCCGCCTCTCTCTGCGGGCGTGCCTCAGGGCGCAATACTTTTACCAACTCTGTTCCTGATCTATGTTAATGACCTGCTGATCGAAACGAATAATCCTGTTTACAGTTTTGCAGATGACAGTACCCTTGTCTCCCACTTTAGATCAGAAAAACCCTTACCAGCGACTGAGACTTTTCATCGCAGACAGGAGCAGATTGTAGCAATTAATCAAGACCTGGAGAAAGTTCAAACTTGGGGCGACCGAAATTTGGTCCAGTTCAATGCAGCAAAGACCCAAGCAGCAACGTTTACTAAGAGGGCCAATACAGCGGGCCCTGACATCATTATGGCAGGATCGACCATTCCTTCATCCTCGTCAATCGGGCTGCTGGGTGTCTCGGTCAACAGCAATATGTCAGCCTCCCAGAAGCTTGGTGCGCTATTTCGCAACAAAAAATTCTATACACTGCAGCAGTTGCTCTTGCTGTACAAAGCGCAAATAAGACCGTGCTTAGAATATTGCTCATATATCTGGGGTGCCGCACCAAAGCATACCCTAAAGCTGCTGGATTCCAAATGGAATCCAGCAGCCCTCTTCTGAATAGAAGAGGGCTGTGAATCTCGCCGGCGATCCGGAGTTGACCCGGAATCTGGATAGTCTGGAACATCGCAGACATGTGGCCGAGATGTCTCTGTTTTACAGATACTTTCACGGCAGATGTTCCCAGGATTTGGCCCGCATAATCCCACCCCTGTCGTGTCAGACAGTCCCGACAGACGGCAGGAGCGCACCAGTTCGTCGTACAACTAGAAACACCTAGAACCTCGCTTTACCAGAACTCCTTTGTCTTGCGCACTGCATCACTGTGGAACTCACTTCCAGGAAGGACATCTGTTTCCCACTAATTACAACCTACAAATATTCAAGAACCGTGTCAATCAACATCTTCGCACACACACCGCTCGTCGAGCGCCATAGGATCTCCCTTTAGTGTGTGTGCCACTACCATAAAAAAAATAAAAAAGTTCTTCATATTTAACAGGGTTTGCAATTACTTACCAGTCTTTTCTTCTCGACCTACGTCTTCTTATATAGAAAGCATAGGCGAACTCACAGAACATATAACTTGGTCATCTGCTTAAAAAGCTTTCTTACTATTCCATCCTTGAAACAGCTTCCAATGATAAAAAAAAATATGTAAAAATATAACTAACTAAAAGCAGGTCACGACATCGTAAGCTTAGTTCTAAATTAATCTTTCTAACATCGCTTAATTTCCGTCCGGAAACACTGAGGATGGTAAGAAAAATATTAAATAAAAGTAATTTGCTAGAGAAACCATACAACAAAATTACTAAACAAAGCACATTTAAATTTTACAATAAAATTTCATTTAAAGAAAACAAAGTAAATGACATCAACATTTCAAAGATATATAACTCCTTAGGCAGTTTACAGATTCCATGAATTTATTACTGAATCGCAATTCATAAAAAAAAAATAAAAAAAGCAGTAAGGCGAAATCCTAATTGAAAAATTGAAAGTGGAATATCTTGTCGACAGAGGAACGTAAAGGATAAAAGATTTATGCGATTCGATTCCAAACGCAAACCCGCATATATAGAAGTCTTCGGCAAACATATGGGATGTTATTTTGTAGAAAATAACGAGGTATTAGCGTTTGGGAATATATTTACCTTCGTTCCAAGCTACCCGAATAATATCAGTCTATTTCCCTGTTGAATTCGCACGGAGGATTTTTATTGAGTCGTTTTCCGCCATTTTATCATTCCTTTTTAGAAAATTGTTTACAACTGCAAATCATATTTGAGAAAGGGGCATATATTTTATTAAATTGCAAACGAGAATTATTTGACACGTTGAGTGTCGCATGCATTCTCGTACAAATTGGTACCATTAGCAGTAACTTTTTGGAGATTATGGCTTGAATGGTAATGTTAGGACCTTATCAAACAGAAAAAAAATTGTTTTTTGTAAACTGCAGAAACATTGTCATTGTAGTGATACAACGGTCTCACAAGTCCAGAATGTAATTTCTCGGTCCATCCAGGCTGCGTGAGACCAATTTACGGCACCTAGGCAAGGCTGGGATTTTCATGTCGACAAAATATTGTCACGAGTAATTTTTAGGGGTTAGCTCGTTTTTTTAAAGAATAACTTCTCAGAGAAGGGCCTCGTCGCGATTAGTACAATGACGGGGTCTCAATGCTTCCTTTACTCTTCCACTGAATGTTCTACTCGTGAGGACACGCCTTGTTTAGCGTGCCGGGGGGGTAACTGAGGTAGACCGGGATCGCGTCACGTGGGGTAAGAAGAGATGATAAAGTAAGCACGTTTAGTTTATAACAATAACAATGTATTAACGATAAAACTTTAACAACAATTATTGGTCAGAGAAAATGAGATTCTATTATACCCGATTACTACGGTGCGCATGCTTTCTCGATTTGAGGTACTGTTCATAGGTCTTTGTTTACTGTCTTATAATTTATAGTTTTTCTTAAGAGCTGGGTTTTATTTAAGAGCACTAAGAGCTTTCACTAAACTTTTTAACTGACTATTTAGACACTTGTCTTTCTGAACACTCTGACAAACTTCTTGTCAAGACTTTACTATGGAGGTTGTGCAACACCTGGTCCTAGCAGTCGTCAAATGGCTAACCGGTACCAGGTTGGGTAGGAAAGGAATGGAACCTAAAGCAGTCGTATGACTAACTTTAGGAGCGGATAGAACCCAGAAGGCAGTCGTCAAGTGGCTAACCTTGGGAGCTGGAGGTGAGACCAAAGTCTGCCGAACTGAGGATTCGGTAGCGTATTTATATGAAACAAAGTGATGATCATTGCATGCATAAGGTTCAAAGTCGCTCCCGTTGATTGCTCGCGTTGTTTATAGTTTGCCTTTAATGTTTATATAACAATCTCCAAGTTCAAGTTCAAACTTTCGACAGGGTGATATTTGTTTAGTAGCTTATGCATTTTAGTAGATTACAATATACTACCATCTATTACACTACTGCGCAAAAAAAGTAACAGTGCCGCAGTAGGAGCAACTTCATAGAAAATTATTATAATAATTTTATCTACCCATTATGTAGCAACTTTATTAATACTAGAAATGTGAGGATCCTTTGAGTTCATATATTAGCTTTAGGTTTAATTACATTCAGTACGTCCTGTTCTGATATTTCTTATATTAATTGGGGTTTGTGTGGGAAAATTTCGTTTATTTTTTTCGTTTTTATGAGAAGAAGCAACATGCTTCAAACAATACATGTTTGTTGTATTGTTTATGTATTTCTGGAACTTTAAAATATACTACCAATCCGAATTCCACAGAACATCGCTAAGAATATCGCGATGGTATAATATCTAATTAAGAGAAGGCTGGCCTTCTTCCCAGTTAATTAAAATAAACAAGAACAAACTACTAACTACTGGAAAGTACTGGGAACAGAACCAGGCTAATAAGAATTTCCAGGCGTCCTCTATTCATTCAATATCAGAGCAGAGCAATAAAAAATATTCTGTATGTAACACATACCTTTAAATTCGTCTACCAATAGAGGGCTACGATCGCAGAATAGACAACCTTTCTTACGGGTGCATCTTGAAAACTATACAATAGGGTGGAGCGAAAAAAGCATTTTTTGGAAATTTAATTTTTAAAAAGTATTAAAAAATATCTCTGTCATTTTGCAAAAATTTAGTGATTTTAGGTTTTTGTGACTAGAAAATGTCAAAGATAATGAGAATTTGCAAATTTTAAATTTTACTTCATGTCTAGCGAATTTTTAATTGTTAATTCATGTCGAGTCAATATTTATAGAAATTAATTCTTTTAGTAGTTGTTCACCGATTCCATTGCCACATCTTGCAAGAATTATTCAGGCACCACCGAGACCGGTTTCTACCCTGTTAGGCGTCATCAGTCGGGTTTAGCCTGAATGACTCTTGCAAAATGGGCAACTTAAATCAGTGAACCCGTCGTCCAGCGGCTTTTTTGCAACACTGTGCACTGGGGCCATCTGCAGATTGCACTTTGAACACCAGATAGCAAGGCTGCCTCGGACATAGCGGCGTTCGCCAAAAAATCAGATAAAGTGGTAGAAATCGTGAAGGAAAAGAACTCCAAGTGTAACAATAGTAGTTGTTCACCGATTCCATTGCCACATCTTGCAAGAATTATTCAGGCACCCCGAGACCAGATGACGCCTAACAGGGTAGAAACAGGTCTCGGGGGTGCCTGAATAATTCTTGCAAGATGTGGCAATGGAATCGGTGAACAACTACTATTGTTACACTTGGAGTTCTTTTCCTTCACGATTTCTACCACTTTATCTGATTTTTTGGCGAACGCCGCTATGTCCGAGGCAGCCTTGCTATCTGGTGTTCAAACTGCAACCTGCAGATGGCGCCAGTGTTGCAAAAAAGCCGCTGGACCACGATACACATATAACGGTATGCTGATTTCTAGACTAGTGTTTGACTCACCCGCGCATCTACGTCATCCGGGAAAATTTGACGCTGTCATAGTTTATTTATTTAAGTGAATTTTTAAATTTGTTTTGTATTTATATATGTTATAGGATTATTTAAATTAAAAACTTATAGTATAATTATGCCGAACTGTGCTGTGGCTACTTGTAAGAACAATAATAGTACCACCAATGGCAACGTCGCGTTTCATTGTCTAATACGTGTTTGAAAATTGCTAAGTGTAAATAGTGATTTCCAAGAGTTTAAATAATTCTTATTAATTACAAAGTTAAAATTTACCTTTTAATGCATCATGTATAAACAGTAAGTAAAAAAAAGCTGTTTAAATTGACGAAATAATTCCGTAAAGTGTTTAATATATGATTCTGTTGATATAGGTACAAAGGTCATATTTTGCCTTCGACAAAGTAAAAATAACAGTTTTCTATAGCGACGTTGTCAGACTGACGTTAGTTTGTCTCATTTTGTTTAATTGTGTGATTGGATTTTCAAGATGACTATTGAGACCAGAAAAACAGCCAATAGTACTACTAAGCAAATGATCTCCAAGGAAGAAATAAGAGAAATTATTGAATCTGCAGTGAACTCGGCCATACAACCTCTTGTGGATAAAATTAGCGTTTTGGAATTGGAATTGAGAGCACTTCGACTGTCTAAAATCTCCAACGAAACGGACGAGCTCAATGAGTCTTCGGGCTCTGTTGACACAATCATTAGCGTCAACAGTCCTTCTTTGTTGCAGCCTATATGCAAAACCAAGACACTTTGTAAAAGGCAGGAATCTGTTAGATCTTCTGAACCTAGTCAACGTTCCACTAACATGGCACAAAACAGCAAAAAAAATGATTCAAGAGTCATTAGGGGTAGTTCAAGTAGTACAACTTCCAATGGATTTAGGGCCCCTGAATCCAAGATTTGGATGTACGTCGGTCGATGTTGTAAAACAACTACTGAAGATAACGTTCGTGAACATCTGACAACCCAATGGCCTAAACTTCAATTTGAGGTAAATAAGTGGGATTCCAAGGGTACTAACTGTGCCTTTCGTGTAAGTACTTCTCATAATGATGACCTGCTCGCCCAGTGTTATGACCCCAATAGGTGGCCAATGGGAGTTGTGGTTAAGCAGTTCAGGTTTTTTCGAAGAAAATTTAACAACTCCGGAGGTTTCTTTGGGTAAAGATGACAAAATCGTGATTTGCCATTTGAATATTAGAAGTGCTAGAACTAAATTGACAGAACTCTATGTTTTATTAGAGCCATTGAACTTTCCACATATTGTATGTTTGACAGAGACTTGGTTTACCGAAAGTGAAATCAAGCATGCAGTTATTTTTGCCGCTCCAACAGTAAAGGCGGAGGCGTAATTGTATTTGTAAGAATGCGTATAAATTGCGAAAACCTTAATATTAAGATAGAGCCTATTGAAAATGTTCTTGAATTTGTATCCGGTAAAGTAATACTGAATGATAGTACTGTAAATATTTTATGCTTGTATAGACCGCCTAGTGGCGATATTGTTAATTTTAATAGGATACTAGATCAAATTATGTCTACAAAACATTTTGCTTCTGTAAGGTTTTTTGTATGTGGTGATTTTAATATTAATTTTGACCCCAATAATTTAAATATTGACTCAAAAAATTTATTGCACTTGTTTTCCGCATTTGGTTATTCACCTTGTATAGAAGGCTTTACGAGGGTGCAGGGTCAACGAGGTTCTATAATTGACAATATTTTTACAAATTTAAGTTTTTCTGAACTTGCCTGTGATACTGTTTTTTGTGATCTCTCTGATCATTTTATGCGGCGAATTGCTTTTTTGGGTAACCAGGTTGTTGATAGTGATGTTTGTCGTTTTATGTATCGTAGACATTTTGGGTCTGCGGTTAATATAAAGAATTTTATTGATACGGTGGCGGGTGAAAATTGGAATGCTTGTTTTGAACAGGGACAGAATGCGGATGGAATGTTTGTGTCTTTTTTCAAAAGATTTTCAATAATAGTTGACTTGTGCTTTCCAGAAGAGTATTATTATAAAAAAAAATAAAGAATCGCATCAAAATAACTATTGGATTACACCAGAAATTAGAAACCGGGGTCAACTTCTTCGTGACATTTATAAAACCTACAAACACGCAAATTGTCCATTGTTATATAATACTTACTCTGAATTGAAAAAAATACACAAAAAAAGCATCTACAACGCTAAAAGACATTATTTCAATAACAAAATATTAGCATCAGATAATAAATCGTCTGCGGTTTGGAATATAATAAAGAGTGAGACCACCAATAAAGGTTTAAACTCGTTGCCTAATAAACTTAAGGATGGAGATACTATTATTGACTTAGATAAGTCTGCGGAAGCTTTTAACACTTTTTTCCTGGATGTTCCTAAAAAATTAATACCACAGAATCCTCCACAATTAAATGAAAATTATTACGCAAAGAATGCTACATTGGCGTCTCAAAAAATGAGTTTACATCATATATTGCCTGATGAAGTTGGTACTATTCTAAAAAAAGTTTCGAGAAAAAATTCTAAAGGATTTGATGGTATTCCTTGTTCACTGTTGGGTCATGTAATAGAGCATTTGAAGTTTCCTCTGGCGACATTGATAAATAAATCATTTGATGATGGTTTATTTCCTACCTTATTAAAACAATCTATAATTGTTCCTATACATAAAAAAGGATCGGTGGAACAAATTTCTAATTATCGTGGCATTTCCTTGCTCTCTGTATTCTCTAAGGTTTATGAAAACGCATTTTGTGACAACTTAAAACATTTTATTGGTATAAACAAAATAATAAATTCATCCCAATATGGGTTTCGGGAGGGACGTTCAACAGAACTTGCCTTATTAGAGTTAATCAAATTTATAATGCATAACTTGGACGGAAGGAGCAGGACTCTGTGTATTAATTTCGACCTTTCACGTGCTTTTGACACCATGAGGCATGACTTGTTGTTATTAAAATTGAAATCAATGGGTATTGAGAAAAAACCGCTACATTGGTTAAAAACCTACCTTCAAAACAGAGTGCAGAGAGTTAAGGTTACTGTTTCGGGATATGAATCGCAGTCGGAACCGAGGGAAGTAGGTTTGGGAGTCCCCCAGGGAAGTACCTTGGGACCAATTCTGTTTATCTTGTTTGTTAATGATCTTGGGGAGCACTTTCCTAAATGTTATATGTCACAATTTGCGGATGACGCTGGTATCGTCGTGTCGGGGCGAGATATTGAGGACCTCTCAGGTAGGGCTATTGCATGTGCAAACCAAATGCAAAATTATTGCAAACAAGATTACTTAGCCTTAAATGTCTCAAAAACCGAAACGATTTTACTTTCGCCAGGTGCTGTGGATTTTAGTGTTTATGCTTCTGTTAATGGCACCACAATTCAACAAAAAATTGTAACGAAATTCCTGGGAGTCTATTTGGGCTCTCAGCTAAAGTGGACTGTGCATATTGATCAGGTAAATCAAAACCTTGCTACACAAAACTACGTGATATTAAAACTTCGTAACTTTGTAAATGTAGATGTACTTAAAACATATTATTATGCGCACATTCATTCAAAGTTAAATTATTGTATTATTTTGTGGGGAGGATCTTCCGCAATTCATAGCGTATTTGTGCTTCAAAAACGAATTATACGTACAATGCTTTTTAAGTCTCGTCTGTAGTCGTGCCGTGAATTGTTTAAAAGTCTTCAAATACTGACCGTTGCATCTATGTACGTTCTGTCCTGCGTTTTAAATGTTAAAAAACACCCAAATTTGTATAGGTATGTCCTTCGAGAATAGGGAGTTAAATTATAACCTAAGACATACTTCAAATATGTTATTACCGAAACATAACTTAACTATAGTTGCCAATAGTGCTGCAATACTTCCAGTAAAAATCTATAATAAATTGCCTGACTCAGTTAAAAATATAAAAAGCATTCCGATGTTAAACGCATTGTTCAAAGTAAATTACTTAGACATAGCTTCTATAATTTAGATGAATATTTTAATTGTGATCAGATTTGATGTTCACGTATACTCAATGTTGTTGTTTTGCTGTTGTATATTTTTGACGTTTTCCATATATGTTGTGCATATCTAGGGAAAAAAGGTGAATAAATAAATAAAGGGAGTAATATTAAATATTTTCGTTTTCCTAAACATGAGTTAGCAAATCAGTGGATTCGTGCCTGTTAATTATTAAAGCTTTACTTTATTATTTTTATTACATATTTCCACGATTTGCATGATTTTTTATGACAGTGGCACACACTCTAAACGGACATCCTATGGCTAGAGATGGATCCTAATTTCACGAACCGTACCGTGATTTTAGCTGCCGCTAATTCGACATTCGCGTGCTGCTGTGCCTTAGTTCCGTTCTTTAAACATTCTTTTTAGATATACCACGATCAAGTCACGGTTCACGGTCCAGCCAGATACTATGTGGTTAAAAAATATTTGCCAAAATTTAAATAAGTAAATAAAATAAAGCAACATATGTATTATTGAAGTGTGATTGAAGTAAAACTTCTTAACGCGCGCTGGGAGGAATATTTACCCATGCTCACATGCGATGATACCAGAGTGCTAAAATCGGTTAGGTTCTGTAGCGCGACAAAAGCTCATTGATTTGCCCAACTAATCGCGCCATGTCTTCGCGATGCAATCGTTCTGTTCCAACAGCTCTCGTGGCCGAGTGGTCTAGGTGGTTAGGTCTCGATTCGGCGGCTGTATCGGCGAAGCGGCGCGGCCTGAGTTCGAATCCCGTTTCTTTTTTAATTTTTTTTTTAAGGTTTATGAAGAATATTTTTTTTAATTTGGGCCTTTTCTTTTTGTTAATTGAGTGGTATATTTTAAAAAACTACATTTTAACGAAATCCGTTACGATATGTATATGATTTTATTGTGATATCTTTATCAGCTTACAAGCAAAAAATATGGGATTTGCTCTATTACCTTGTCAAGACATAGCGAAACTTTTATGAAGAATATTTTTTTTTCATTTAGGCCTCCCCTTTTTGTTAATTAGTATTATATTTAAAAAATGGAATATTTAAAAAAACTACTTTTTAACCAAATCCGGTAGGATATGTAGGGGTCGTCATTTCCTTGACAACTTCTTGATTTTGTCTTGATCTTGTCTTGGTTTCAAGACAAGATCATGGCAAGAAATGATCTTTGGTTTTCAAGACAAGACAAGAAATTGGTTCTCAAGTCCAAGATTTCTTGGAAAGAAACCAACAAAATCTTGAAATTTCTTGAAAATGTAAAATAAAAAAAAAGCACTGAAACATTTTTAATGGAATGAAAAAAAAATATTATGTAAAAAATAACTTTCTTGTTTTCAAAGATTTTTGGATATGTTATGGCTTAAGGTATTGGGATCAAAAAATATTTTGCAAACCGAGTACTTCAGTGGAAATAAAATAAATATGTAAAAATGGGCAAAAAATATTTGAAAGGGTTCAGAATATTGACTATTAAATAATGAGGTCAATACAAAGAAAATTAAAATTGTACTTTAAGTTTGGTAAAACTATATCTTGTGGGCTAAATTAAATTGGATAATTTTTTAATGCTTAATGACTTTTTATTTGCATGGTATTTTTTTATTATTTTTGATATGTTATGGACTAAGATATTAGAATCAAAAAGAACTTCTCTCAGCTGATCGACTTCAGTGGCGTAAAGAATATTTGAATTTACGTAATATTTTTAAATTAAGAAAAAATTAATTTATGAAGGAATGAATTATAAAACAATACTATCATGACCGCGTGCCCCTCGATTCAACGCCAACGCATCAAGTATAAACATCACATCAACCAATCTCATCCCGACTTTTTTACTTAGTTCTCAAATGTTGAAATAATACTTAAATACCCATTTATACATTTAAATTATTTTCTAGAGTAAAACTATGTATAATATATCAATTATAATTAGTAATATAAATATGGAATGAAAATGCTTTTATTCTTTAGTTAACACACGTACACGTATAATTAGGAACGTACCTATTATCGAAAACGTCCTTTAAAATCCACCAAAACTGCGAATTTTGCATTTCAAAACATATGTTCTATACACGCTTACATAGCAGAATCGAAAGCGTCGTTCCCGGGTGACGTCACACGTTTCTGTGTGGGAGGTTCTGCCTGCGCAAGAG
>JAEQML010075533.1:0-13792 GCA_016904865.1 Pissodes strobi
TAATTTACAAGTCAAATAGGTACTACTAACGCACGTATATCTGAAATAACAGATTTCCCTCTCATTATTTTGTTCCTATTGCGACTATTGTGAATTTCTCATGAATTTTCGCTTAGGGAAATTTAATATAATTTAAGATTCTTCTGGCGGGGAAATTTTTCAGTTAAAATTTACCTCCTCGGCCTTCTGCGCTCCTGATAGAATATGAATTTTCGCTTAGAGAAATTTAATATAATTTGAGATTCATATTTTACCAGGAGCGCAGAAGGCAGCTTAATTCTATCAGGAGTAAAACTATATAGCTCGTTAGTCTGATTCATAATCTAGTTTGTATCATTCAAAGTTACTAAGCGAAAAAACATGTTCTACCACGAGCACAGAAAGCCGAAGAGGCTAAATTTTAACTGGGAAATTTTTCCGCCAAAAATGTCATTAAATATATTAAATTTCTGTAAGCAAAAATGTATATTCTACCAGAAGACATTAAATTTCTCTATGGGAAAATTTATATTCAGCCAATATTTTTTCCAAATTGCTTGAAATATACGAGAACCTGGCAACAACGCAATTTTCTGCCGTCATTCTGACGTAAACAACTGCAATTAAAAAAAAAGCGTCTAGCCATAGGGCGCAAATTTTCGATACGATAACATGCATGCGTAATGTGGCCGAAATATCGAAATTATCCATGTCTTTACGTTTTATCGAAATTTCTTCAACGCCTCGGTGGTGTAGTAGGCAGAGTGCTTGCCTGTCATTCCTGCACAGCGGGTTCGATTCCCGTCGGTCGCGACTACGGAGGGCTATAGCTATAAAACTTCAAGGTGTCGAAACAACGTCTGTCAGACGTTGCCTTCAACTATTGATGCTTTTAACATACTTATATTATAAAACAATTAATTGGGAATTAAAAAACGATAATTCGAATATTTTTATTCACTAATAACTATTAGATCATTGTTAAAGTAGGTCAATGACAGCATAGAAAAGACCAGCGCTTAATCCAAATAAAGCCAGTGTCATTATTATAATATTTTTAAGCAGCCTCCAATGGAATGCACCCCAACCATCCTCCCAATTAGCGATTATATCTATAAAAGCGGGTACGAACAACCCTAGGGTAGACAAAAATATTGCTCCTACTAGGTCAATGAGCAACCCTAAATTTTCACCTCCGGCGATTGCGATACCTGAAAAATAGAAGTCGTAAGTATAATAATATAATACAAATTTAATTAGAGTTACTCCAGAGAAGATTATTTTGTGAAAGTTAAGCTTCCTTTAGTTTTAAAAAAAGGTTACTTGGGGTAAGTGCGGATTATAATAATTATATTATCAAATAAGCTTGGATTTAAAACCGGGCTGAGATTATGTACATCTCGAGTGCTTTGGAAGGGCAAAGTATTCATACTGCGTTCTGAAAATAATTTACGGAAAGATTTACGAAATAAATTTGATATATTTCTGCCGTATTTTATAATTTATCATTTACTATAAATATTTACACGTTTAGAATTATTATAAACAGTTAGGTTGCCAGCTGTACTTAGAATAAATCGCTGTTCAAGTATCACGAGTTTCTCTAGCGCATAGATACAGTTTGCTTCTACGAAGCGGCGTAAACTAATAGAGGCAATGTCGCACTTCTTCACGCAACCACGATCATTCTGAAGTGAGCTGAAACTGCAAATCCAAAGGTTTGTCTATGGCTCGTGGCATGCGCGTCTCCCCTGATGGATACAGGATACTCGCGGTAGACTCGCGTCGAGCCCGCTGCTCTAAAAAAGTTGCCGCGAGCCACGAATTTTCAAGAATAAGAGCCATGACACACACAGCGGTTTTTGCCGAATCGGCTGGCGAGTCGGACGCCGACTCGGCGCGTATAATATACTTTGCAAATCGGGAAAAACACACACGGCGGCGAATGACGAGTCGCTGCTGTGTGTGTCATGGTCGCCGACTCGGCAGCCGATTCGTCACAACCCCGCTGTGTGTATCATGGCTCTAAGCTTGGCACTCGCCCATCTCGTGCGCGTCTCGCTATATTTATACGTACCTTAAGGATACTCGCCGCGAGTATCCTGTATCCATCAGGAGAGACGCGCATGCCACGAACCATCGACGAACTTTTGGATTTGCTTTTCAACTCGGAATAATCGTGGTTACTACAAACTAAATTTTCAACGAGCCTGCCACGAACCCGTCCCATTAGACGCGCAAAATCCCTTTGAGGTCACCCCAAAAACTGACAGAATACGGATCGCTGCAAGCCTCCATCGAGCCGCCCTCGAGCGGCTCGTGGTAGACTCGCGAGCCCCGTATAAAGATGATGAACTAGGTGCGTCGAAGGCGCGGCTCAGGCGTGTCTCCCGCGCGGTTCGCCATATTTATACGTACCTTTATACTGCGCCGGCAACTTGTTAGTCTTTATTGTCAAAAACGCTACGCCTGAGTGTTTTATTAGAATCCGACTGCAACTAGATACAATTCATCGTATTATAATCAAAATCAAATTCAAAACATAGCTTTAATATCATAAAAAGGCTATATAGCTGTTGGCAAACCCATTAGAGGAATAGAATTTAAAGTTCATAAGAGTCTATTAAAATTAAGCTAAAACTAGATTAGGAGGATAAAACGAGTTCACAAAGGAACAAAGAGGAGAAAAAAAGAGAGAGAAAAAGAAAGAAAATGCAACGCAAAAGTGTGGAACAGATAAAGACAAACGACAGAGAAGTACATTTAATTTAAAGAGTTATTATAAACTTCTCTATGTCTTATCAGCCACCAACTACCTTGTTTGTTTGCCTCCTCAACCCTTTATCACATTGCAGCCCTTTTAGCCCTATAGGAAGATGATTAAAAAGGTTTTTTACTTCCGTATATAATGGAACTTTTAATTTGTTTCTAATGTTACGTTTTCCCGTGGGTTCTGACAAAAGCACAACTTTTACTATTTTGAAAAAAAAATTGTGGGCCTAAGACCACACGATAGAAGTGAAAACTTCAACTAGTGGGGGTCATCGTTTGAAAAACGGTTTTCCCCCAAAATCCCCCTTTAAATTAGAGCCCCGTTCCCCAGCGTATGGTCTAAGGTGGCCCCCCATGGGGCGCACCTACCATAAAAATTTCGTCCCCGTACCTCTTCCCGTTCTCCCGAAAGTAATTATTTAAGTTTTTCCTTCTCCCTCCCCCCTCCCCCCTGGCTAAACAAGGAGGGGGGGTGTACGGGGTCCCGTTTTCGTTCAGGATCTTCTTTTTACCCCGGCTACATCCCTTGAAGATGTCGGTCCTCTACCTACACGGGAACATGCCAGGTAGTAATAATTAAAACAGCGCATTCACCATTTTGTCCTGTAGAAGGAGCGTTACATTACATATCCGAGCGTGACGCGTGACGGCTCGGTCTGATTCAAACCCCATAAAACAAAGTGCTGAGCGCGCCTAAAGAAGTTTTCACTTCGAAAATACTCTTTATTCCGTATCACTGTATACAATTGAATACATTATACTACTCTTATAGATTTACAATTCAACACTCAATGATTAATTAACTGCGTTCTGTCCGCTATTTATATCTATGCGAAAATAATATATTGGGAATATTCTGGACGAAGCGAGGCTTCTCTATTATTCTTGGCCATGGCCGCGGGAAAATAACAGAGCTGTCTGGAATGTTCTCACTAGGCCATGATTCATGCGGAAATAACGTAGACGCAGCAAGTCAGATGTATAAGGTAGTCCAAATATTGTCCAAAAATGTACAGATATTTGCGAGTGACCATATGCCAGGCGAATTATTGTGAAACAAGTTCAACCATTTCATCTGTTAATTTGGTGTCTAATTTTTGTGTAATATTTTCATAATATTATTTTCTTTTATAGATTTTTTCTCAGATTGAAAATATTTCATATGTTTTTACATGCCTTCAATTTTTTTTTTATTGCCACAATTTAAAGGGATGGACTGTTGTTTGTTTTACGATAAGTCGCTATGGGTACGTACCGTCATGGTCAGTATTATTATAATAAGACAGATCTTATGTAGTCGAATTTTAAAACAACCGGGCGCAGGCTCATTTTGACATTTTGGCCGGCGCGGTGCGGCGGCGTATTATCACCGAAGATATAGGTACGTTAATACGTTATATGTTCGGTAGTATTACAATACGGCTACAATTCTCAGAAAAATTGTAGAACTCTTGCCATTTATTAAAAAATCTTAGACATATTCTAAGATTAGCTTATTTTACTAAGCTTACAATAAGCCTATACAACACATACACTTTTTACTTTTGTGTTTCTTAGATCTGTGGTATTATTCCGTTTGCGTCAATACAATTTATCTGAATAAATTAACAGATTGACGATGAAAACAAGTGTACTGCGATATTTTGAAAATGATCCATTTTTATGACTTTTTGTAATTTTTTGGAAAAAATTGATATACTAATATGGCGATGTAATGGAAATAACATATAGATACCTACTCTATATTTTAAACTAATAATTTGGAATGATTACCTACCTGTCGCCAATACAATTAGGAAGCTTCTTAAGATAATTTGACTAATATTCCATCGAGACACAGGTATTCTATGTTTAATTCGGTTCCATACAATATCAACAGGAACGTAAAAGACCAGCATAAAGGAAAAAAATACAGCTATTGCAATTGCTCCTTGTGCAATTTCGGCAGGTCTAAAATATATGTTTAGTGTTAAGCTGGATTTAGATTTGCCCTACCGTACCCGTATGACGTAACGTTAAGACGTTAGACATCATCATCAGTAATGGTTCTATTCGTTATACGTTTTCATTTCTAACGTTGCGGATTCGGCTGATCTCGTAGGCTCTCGAACATAATCGCCAAAAAAATAATTATATTGACAGTGTCTTTCATTGTTTGTGAGGCTTGTACTATCATTGACAAAATATATTGTTGTTATTAACAATTCATTACACCGTAAAGACATGGGTAAACTAGCATTTCAAAACGCAAACCATATAGTCGTCTCTCTCTCCCTCTCACTCTCCACACTTTTAAAGTAGAATATCACTTATATCGTTGATTGAATGATTAGTTCCCACAATAAGCGTTTATCGAATGGATTTATTTCACATACTCGGCTTCAAACAGTTTACGAGATTACTTTCTTGCTAATACTACAGATCAAGTACTTACATATCGTCTGTTGGTAAGTTTGCCGTAATAGTGGCAGCAGTGTCTTCACCAAATTTATAATAACCGAAGAATCCTATTGAGGCGTATAATGTAATGATTACAGCCATAGATAAGTTGAGTACGCCAGGGCATCCAATAAATCTCGGGGTAATCATTGAGTTTTCTACTGGCATTATAGTTCCAATTCCTTCCATAGAAAATAAGACCGTGCTAAAGAATGATGGAACACCTGAAATGAAATATAATAATTAAAAATTGATAATGATTAATCATAACAGCACTACTTTATTTATTATTAATATTAGAGCAAATCTCAATCTAAATGACATAAAAGTACCTAAATCTTACTAAAAGTGGTAATTTGCCAAAAATAATAAGAACTATTATTCGAAATGTTGGATGCATTTCAGACACCAAAAGAAGTTTCACTTAATAAAATATCAATACAATACGACCCAATAAGTCTTATTAAAGTGGCCGTGCAGCAGTGTTAAGGACATCGCCGCGCCAGCCGTCGCGTCGTTACCAGTTATAGGTGTAGTTCGTTTTATGTTTTCCTCTATGTTGAGACGTTCGGATTCAACAGGTATAACGTTATCATTTTACAGTTACCTAAACCTACTTCAAGGAACATAATATGAATCACTCACCAATAGTTATATACTTAACTAAATTATGCTATACTCCGCCCGCAGGCAGCCAGCCTCAACTTTCTCAACTTTTACCCCCGATTTCGACACTTTTTTTTTATAAAGAAATTTTTTTCTTTCCATTTTTGTCATCCTTGACCTCGTAGCTCAACTCCTTCGCCTCTTTTTCGCCAAAAACCGCTGCGTTTGTGTATTTTTCTTTTAAGTTTTCGTCCAGGATCCTCATCCCGGCTACAGCCCTCTAGCGATACTGGAGTGTTTCACTTTGATTTCCGGGCTTACCCTCGCTAAAAAAGTTTCACCTCAAAAGCTCATAGATATTTTTTTGTTTTGATTTTTAATCCTGGCGGTTCATGAAAAACCTTACAACATTTCTGTAGGTAAATGGTAAATGGTAAATTATTTAGAAACAAAACTTGTAACCTATACCATTTTTAAATCGAACGATGTTGACGTCAGCAAGTTGAATAATATAGATTTCTTCTGAATGTACCTCCATTCGGATATTTAGATACGTTGGTATTTTTCCCAAATCCACTATCTGCACTTTACTGTTTTGGCAGGGCTGTTCCAACCATCATATTATTTTGATATGTGTATTACTTACCTGATATACTTGTTGCGAGATGTCGATCCTTAATGTCAATGTCAGCAATACCAGAAAACATGTAATAGCCAGTAGTGGCAAAAGCAACCAATAACATCATATTAGCTATGAAAGAGAACGGTACCAAGTGTTTCAGTTCCCTCACTTGGCCACATATCAGTAATGGTATTAGCAGCATCAATTTAAAACTGTAATCACCCCATGTCTCCACTTCAGGATTATATGCTGAAAACAGCTGAAATAGGAATATGAATATTATTTATCAACAAAAATATAATATACGATTATTAGAAACATTAAACACTTAGTTGAACTATTTTAGTATTAACTTTCATTGATTGAAAACATTAATCCATTAAGAAACCCGTCTTTCGTATACAAAGAGTATCATCAAGCGCTAAAATTATGGGAATTGCAAGACTGCTTCTTGTAATAATTCCGATTTTCGAGTACTCGTTGGCCTTAATGATTCTACATTTGCTTTAACAGTAACTGAAGATTCCTATATAGCATGATGAATATAACATAAACATGAGCTCTCCTCCTATAAGCTAAGGCGCTCGTTTGTAACGGTCAAGGGATTTAGGCTATGAGTTTATTAACTATCTATGAGCAATATAATGTTTTCACCGAGGTTTTACTGTAGAGAATAAAATAACCTGAGACAACATATTGCAATAATATTTTTTATTACAACGCATTATCTCAATAAAAAAAATCATTCAATATAAACTTACTATACATGTAAGTGCTAGTATAGACCGAGCACAAATAATATCGAGTAGGTTCACTCAGCAAAAATCGTTTCATGTTTTTGGAACAAACGCAAAAGCCGCAGCACGGTAAAACATTAGTTTTTACTCTACCTGCAGCAGCGAGCAGTCTGTGAGGGGAGATTCAAAAAGTATTAGCTGATGCAAAATTATTTCCTCGGTTACTATTTGATATATGATATTTCAAAGAGCGATTAAGGTAATTTTTAATACGTGATTCAAATGAATAAAACTGTGTAACAAAGTTATAAAAAATAGTAACGTATACTAAATTCAAAAACATTATAAATAGAGGTAATACCAATTAAAATAATTTATTTGGCAGTTTGTAACTACTTGATTTATTTATTAAAAACATGTATAAAGCAGAATGTTCAAAATATTTGACAAATATTGTAGGAATTTAAATATAAAAAAGGACATATAAAACTAGTAAACTACATTTATAGCTTCTTAACGATCTTAACACTGCATTACTCCCGCTACGAGTATTTCTCTCACATTTTCTGCGAAATCGTCAGTTTTCGGAGATGGCTTTGCGAGCGAAACTGTCCTCCACTCTAGTTCACTTATTTTTTCTGAACATGGCCAATTAATCGGGTGAATTTCTCAAGTGATTGGCTGCATTTGTGAGAATTTCTCTCATCGCGCTACGTCTGCCGTAGTACTTTTAACATTGAAAATGTTTCTGTTTTCCTGTTATGGGGCATCAAATTGTGAAAAAGTGCATGCTACATTTGCCACCCGACGTCATATGCGTGAGATATCATGTTAGTTTGGCTTAGGGTTTATGCGGACGGAATATGTTCAAATGACAAAAATAAATTAAAACTAACTGAAACTAACCGAAAGTTGATTGAACTACTAACCCAAACTAACCAAAAGCACCAAAAAGGGTTAAAATGTATCGGAACAGTTTAAAAAAATTAAAGTAAGTTAAAAGTAACTCAAATTAACCGAACTTTTGCGGCTAACTAAAAGTAACCAAATACATTAGAATTGGTTAGTTTGGGTTAGTTTGGGTTATCGTATCGAATCCGGTTCAGATTACTAAAATAAATTGGAACTAATTAAAACTAACCGAAAGTTGATTGAACAACTAGCCAAAAGCACCAAAAAGAGCTAAACCGTATCGAGACAAATTAAAAATATAAGTTAAAATTAACTTAAATGAACCGAATTTTGGCGACTAACCGAAAACATTAAATTTGATTATAACGTATCGGAGTAGGTTTAAGTGACTAAAATAAATTAAAACTAACTGAAATTAACTGAAAGTTTATTGAGCGACTAACCAAAATTAACCAAAAGCACCAAAAATGGCTACAGCGTATCGGAATAGTTTAAAACATTAAAGTAAGTTAAAACTAACCCACATTAACCGAATTTTGGCGACTAACCAAAAGTAACCAAAAACATTAAAATTGTTTATAACGTACCGGCATCGATTCAAATGACTAAAATAAACTAATTGAAATTAACCGAAAGTTGATTGAACAACTAACCAAAACTAACAAAAAGCACCAAAAAGTGCTAAAACCTATCGGAACAGATTAGAAATATTAAAGTAAGTTAAAAATAACCGAAATTAACTGAATATTAGCGACTAACCAAAAACATTAAAATTGGTATAACGTATCCGAACCGGTTCAAACGACCAAAATAAATTAAAACTAAATGAACCTAACCGACAGTTGATTGAGTGACCAACCATAACTAACTAAAAGTAACCAAAAGCACCAAAATGTGCTAAAATGTATCGGAATAGGTTACACAAATTAAAATAAGTTAAAACTAACAAAAATAAACCGAATTTTTGCGGCTAACTAAAACTAGTAAAAAGCATTAAATTTTATTATAACGTATCGGAGCCGGTTCAAATGAATAGGTACCTCTGTGGTTTCATGCGAGTGATTTTTCAAGGTCGCGTCACGACACGCAAATTTCCTAAATGTCACGAGACAGTTTACGAAAAATTGATTACTCACAACGTTCGATAAGCCGAAAATCAAATTATATACCTTAAAGCTGTTACTTCTTAACAATAGTCTAAAACCAGCTTAATTTGCTGAAAAATTTACAGTCCTTCGGAAAGATGCAACCGGGAGGACATTGAAAATGATGAATAAAAATACAAAAATGTGATCTGTGTTGTAATTCAAATAGTTTTTAAAAGCAGAGTTTAAAAAAGTAAAAATACAAGCACGAGTGTTTAAAATATATTTAATTAAAGAAATGTCTTTTTAACATTATAATTTTTTTTAACATATAATTATAAAAAAAAAGAAAAGGTGCAGATATGAAAACTTAAAAAAATTACTCTCCACTTGTAGATAGGAAAATCTATTAATATTTGATTAGCCATGACGTTGCTGTAATATTTCTAACCATTCCGATTTGTTTTAGCACGTTTTGGTTACTTTTAGTTAGTTTTGGTTAGCCGTTCAATTAGCTTTCGGTTACTCTCAGTTAGATCGAATTTATTTTAGTCATTTGAACCGACTCCGAGACGTTATAATGAAATTTAGTGTTTTTGGTTAGTCGCCAAAGTTCGGCTCGTTTTAGTTAGTTTTAACTTATTTTAGTTTTTGTAACCTATACCGATACGTTTTAGTGCTTTTGGTTACTCTTGATTAGTTTTGGTTAGTCATTCAATCAGCTTTCTGTTAGTTTTAGTTTGGGTTAGTTTTTTATTTATATTTGAATTTGAACCGGTTCCAATACGTTACGAGTATAACTAATTTTAATGTTTTTGGTTAATTTTAATTAATCGCCGAAAATCGGCTAATTTAAGTGAGTTTCAACTTATTTTAATATTTTTAATCTGTTTTGAATTATGTTTTCGCGTTTTTGGTGCTTTTGGATACTTTTGGTTAGTTTTGTTTAGTCGTTCAATCAACTTTCGGTTAATTTGAGTTAGGTTCAATTTATTTTGGTTATTTGAACCGGTTCCGATACGTTATTACCACTTTTACTGTTTTTGGTTAGTTTAGGTTAGTCGCCAAAATTCGGTTAATTTGGGATAATTTTATCTTACTCCAATATTTTTAATCTATTACGATACGTTTTAGCCGGCTTTGGTGGTTTTAGTTACTTTTGGTTAGTCATTCAATCAGCTTTCACTTAGCTCCAATTTATTTTACTCATTTGAACCGGTTCCGATATATTGTAACCAATTTAAATGTTTTTGGTTAAATTATGTCAGTCGCCAAAATTAGGTTAATTTGGGTTAGTTTCTACTAACTTTAATATTTTTAATCTGTTCCGATATATCTCTCACGCTTATGATGTCATGTGGCAAATGCACTTTTTCACGATTTGAGACCCTATACTAGGATAATAGAAACATTTTCAATGTTAAAATATAAGAGTGGCTTTATATAAACACGAAAGGTCATGTGAAAAATTCGCAATTATTAAAATATAAACGGTTCTTTGCTCACGCTAGTGGTGACGGGCATTTCATTTTTGTCGTGTTTATTTTCTTTTCTCACTATTGTCTTTATCCAAATTTTGGTAAATAACAGAATTTTAATAAAGGCATATTTGTTAAACCGATTATACGTGTAATTGAAAAACTGCATGCGTATCTAATATCTAATTAGAGAACTGTCTTTATAAATCTTATCTGATAGGGTCTTTGGGACAACTAAAAAAATGAATGAATGAAAAATCTTAATAATTATTTATTTCAACGCGACCCAATAGTACACAAAATCAAGGCGTTTGCACACTGACCGTAGATTCTCCCTCGTAGCGGAGCCAGCGGTGGCCACGAACCAGATTGATCAGGATTGGCTTCGAAGCTAAAAACTGTCGGCGAAATTGGAAATTTGTCTCGAGTGAACCTACCGTCTATACTTGTTTATACCGTGGTATAGATAGTATATTCCGAGATAGTCATGTAATTTTCAGTGTATCGACACCGACTTATATACCGGCTGGCGCATCGGAAACGAAACAGAGGCATTTACTGGCTGAGTTTATTCTGGTCCTTTTTGAAAAAACGCTCGGACCCGTCGATTTTGTTTTCGTGTAACATTCTTTCTCAAGCGGCAATCGGTTACTTACCTTAGTTAAACTAATTGAAATGAAAACCAGATATACTGAGTCGGCAAGGAAATGAATTGAGAATAGTCCAGCTTCCACAAATATTCTAAAATTGAAAAGCTACGATTAACGATAGAAATGAAGTTTTAAAATCAAAATTGTTAAATTAAAGAAAACGATATTTGTACATATTAAGGATATTTTCGACGAAGACCGTTTCCCGTCCCCATTCGTTTTTTTTTTCAGTGACTTTGAACTAGGCCCCAACCACTTGACCTTGGATGTCTGATATAAATAGATATTGTTTGTACTCTTGACATTGATATAATCTGCATCAGTGTGAATATTATTTTGTTTGAAAGTCGGTGAAGGACATTTAGTTTGCAATTGTATGTCTCATGTATGATTCTAAAAAAATTTAAAGTATACTTGAACAATGATAAACTAAGTTGTGCTTTGCAACCTTCGGTAAAATGCACTATACAGTTGTATCCACAATACCGTAATACAATTTTTAAACACACCGGGCGGTTTGTTAACCATGTTGGTACCATGAGAGATCGACGATTAAAACTCAATTTTTTGTTCTTGAGAAATGTTTTTTTATCTCACTCGTATATTGCTGTTAGGATAAAGTTGCCTATAATAGTATATTAAGATACTAGTTTTGAAAGACCATATTTATTCGCACGAGCACGAAGTTAGGAAATGACCCGCTTGCGGGAATTTTGTACTATTTTTTCCGTTTTGCAGGTTTTTTTTAGTAAAAAACATTAATTTATTCTAGTCCTGATCAGCAGTTGCGCAGCCATTTGGTCATTAGTAGAAATCCCATTCAAAGCGGTGCTGCAATTTTTGCTAGTGGGCCTTAAAATTGAACATTTTTGTTAATATCATAGCATCTAGTCAACAAAAGTACACTAACATTACTACCGGTTTTTCAATACTAATATTCTGTCGTGTAGTTTTAACTTTATCCAGATATTGTACTTATTTTGCATTTTTATTTTTAAATCTCTAAATACATAAATAAAATATATTTTAGACACATCTCGTTATAAATCCAAAACAAACAGTTCTGGTGAATTTAAATTAATCTAAAGATTAGTAGTAAATAATATTTAGCATTTTGTGGTATTTTTGAAATCAAAATTTTAATCGATTCAGTCCCCAGAATATAAACTGGCACCAGCCCAATTTATTGACTCTAGTGAAGCTAATATCACAATCACAATTATAACAATATAAATAATTAATTATTTTAAATAATATAAGCAGAATTTGCTGCGCGCATTATCCCTTAATAACAAATGAAACATTTAAAAAGAAGAAACAGCACTAAATTAACTAAATGAAAACGTATTTACCTAATTTTGATATGAATACAAATTAATTCTTATCCAAAAAATTAAAATGCTGTTGAAAAGAATAAACCTGTTATGGTTAAATATAATATTTTATCTGCAATAATTAAATTAACATTACGTTGGACTACATTACAAAAAGAAACGCGTAAAGAAATTAAAATGAGCAAAAATTGAAATAAAGTTCCATATGTATTAGTATATTTACAATACGAAATTGTCATTTATGTACATAATCAAAAATGTGCTATAACTTAAAATAAATTGAGCTATATAGTCTGCAAGCACTCGAGACACTGACCCAGATAAACCGTTTATCTGGGTCAATATTGTCACGAGTAGCTTAGGGGGAAGCGCGTTTATTTAAAGAATAACTCTTAGAGTTAGAGAGAAGAGCCTCGTCGCGATTAGTACAATGACGGGGTCTCAATACTTCCTTTAATCTACCACTGGATGTTCTACTCGAGAGGACACGCCTTATTTAGCGTGCCGGGGGGTAACTGAGGTAGACCGGGATCACGTTACGTGGGGTAAGAAGAGATGATAAAGTAAGCACGTTTAGTTTATAACAATAACAATGTATTAACCATAAAACTTTAACAATAATTATTGGTCAGAAAAAATGAGATTCTATTATACCCGATTACTACGGTGCGCATGTTTTCTCGATTTGAGGTACTGTTTATAGGGCTTTGTTTACTGTCTTATAATTTATAGTTTTTCTTAAGAGTTGGGTTTTATTTAAGCGCACTAAGAGATTTCACTAAACTTTTTAACTGACTATTTAGACACTTGTCTTTCTCAACACTCTGATAAACTTCTTGTCAAGACTTTACTATGGAGGTTGTGCAACCCCTGGTCCTAGCAGTCGTCAAGTGACTAACCGGTACCAGGTTTGGAAGGAAAGGACTAGAACCTAAAGCAGTCGTATGGCTAACTTTAGGAGCGGATAGAACTCAGAAGGCAGTCGTCAAGTGACTAACCTTGGGAGCTGGAGGTGAGCCCAAAGTCTGCCGAACTGAGGGTTCGGTAGCGTATTTATATAAAACAAAGTGATGATCATTGCATGCATAAGGTTCAAAGTCGCTCCCGTTGATTGTTCGCGTTGTTTATAGTTTGCCTTTAATGTTTATATAACAATCTCCAAGTTCAAGTTCAAACTT
>JAEQML010075534.1:0-13791 GCA_016904865.1 Pissodes strobi
AATAAATTTATTTCACCCCATGTAAATAGCATGGCAATTTGTGCATTTAAAACATTTTAATTCAGTTACTCCTCAGTCCGAACCTGGATTGTCGGTATAATAGATGCCATTATATGCAACAATCGCTAGGAAGCAAGCTGTCCCTCTCCGTCAACGAGAACGTTTTTTAAACGTTTAAATTAAATATATCTTGGTCTCTGTCAATATCGTGTAAACAACAATATGTGAAATAAAGAAGAACATGTTTCTACCCTCAAATGCATCCGCCTCCGCGCAAAATCCCGCTCTGTTCGCCCTGGCGGCGCGGTGCCTGTAGGAAAAATTAGTGCAGTGCAGTACAATCGTTCACTCGAAAAGCAGCTAGAAAGTTGTAGCTCAGTTGGCGCCAAGATTTGGACCGTTTTCTCATTTTGTTTGCACAGATATTTAGAAAATATCTGTTGTACTCTATGTTACCTTTTTTCAACACTGACTTAAGGACTCTTTGGGCGTTTCTAGGGAGAATACAAATCGTAGCGTCTCTCAAGACAGAAGAAGGTAAAATGGCGAATGAAGCTTTGTGGTAGACAAATCTATTCCTGTTCTCGAGATTCTAATCAACTGTTCGAAGTCTTATCTGTATCCCTGGTGAAGTTAACTGAGAGAATCGAAAAAGACATAAAGTACAAAGCATTTTGTGTGAACGAAAAGCAGTAACAAAGAAGGAGTTATCTAGTTCATTTTAGATTGAAATAATCAAGAAATTGATGAACTATTTTTTAATGTTAGACATTTAATAATATTTAGCCGAATGTACAGTACCTATTTGGTTTTATGTGTGAAATGATGAATGCTAGAAAGTAGTTAGAAATCATTGGATATATTAATAATATTTAATGCAAATTGAATATTGCATTATTAAAGTAAGTAATACCTAAAATACATGTTTCAATGCTCACCCTATGAATAAAACCCCCACCACCATATTTTAATGAAGTCCACTAATTAAAGGGGTTAATTAAATTACCACCCCCACCTTTATGGTCATAAATGATTTAAGAAATAATTGTTTATACCGATCAATTATAGCCCGAAAAAAATTAATAACACACTACAATTCAGTGAAGAACGTTTATAAATATAACCATTAACACTAAAATTTGCACAAAAACTTTCAACAATCGTTTAAGCAGGACGCGCACTGAGTCGACTCGGATCGGTCTGCTGGGAACGATACAATCGGCAGATTTTGCTATGCATGTAATTAAAACGCATTTAATTACATGCATAGCAAAATCTGCCTATTGTACCTTCCCGAGCCGACCTATCCGAGTCGATTCAGTGCGCGTCCTGTTTTACTGCCATAAGAACACAATAACGAAAGCAAACGATAAACAAAGGACAATTTTGCCTGAACATGAAGGCTAAATCCTCGTGCGTGATCTAGCGAACCAAAATAGGACTCTCTATTGCTGCCACTGTTTTAGCGAGAGCGCATTTCCGAAGACTTCAAGAGTATGGTGGAAATTCGGAAAGGATGAGAGGCGATGTGTTTACGGTCCAGTGAATTGCTTTCGGCAGGTATGGTATGGTAGTGCAGTGGATAGAGGCTGATACGGCGGCCCGGGTTCAGAGTTGTTTTACATTTCATTTTCATTTCACGCATGGTCCTCCGCTCGCTCCGGGGGGCAACCAAATAAAACTAACCAACCCAAGTCCAAAAAAAGAAGCAAATAAAAACACATCGACAAAAATCGAACCCGGGCCGCCGAATCATAAATACAGCATCCAACCACTGAGCCACGAGACCACCTGAAAGCAATTCGCTGGACCATAAAGATATGGTGTGTCGACAATATAATGCGCGCGCAGCTTTGAAGCTTTGTAACCGGGGGGGTCTCAGAAACGTCTACTGTCTGTTTACGGCTCGCAGTTGAGATTTTTCTCTGTAGGTACACCGGATTTGACCGGAATGACAAGCTGCAATATTGTGAGGCATCGCACATGCTCAGTTTTTGACACACATTAGGCAAATACGACGGCTCGTGTTCGATTCTCGTCATTTGGGTTGCGCCCCGGAGCGAGCGGAGGGTCATGCGTGAAGTGAAATTAGTCAATGTTTCATAGGAATCATATGAAACACATGAAGCTTCGCAATATTGCACCCTCAGCAGCCTGTGATTCCGGGCAAATCCGGTGTACCCAGCCTTTTGTGATGTGAGAGGGCATCGTTATGATAGCCATGTACGCCCCGGGCCGCGTCGGTTTGGAGCTCCTGAGGAGGGCTAGAGGGAAGGAGATCAAACGCGATGTTATTATTTTGGTCATGGTTTGTCGACGGTAAATGAGATTAAGATCTCACCGCCAGAGGGCGTCCGTGTCTTATGCGACAGGAAAAATACATGGTTTCTTATGGACATAATGGACATTTTTCACTTTTTCTTTATTGGAAACGTATTATTTAACCCCTAACCACAGCTTTAGTGTATAAGCTGTACCTTAACCATCGTAGTGCGGTCTCGGTGACGGCAAGTTAAAAGAAAAACATTTTTTTTTGTGTATGTGTCAATCCTTCCTGATTGGAATGGGCAGCCAAGGTCTATATAAATTGTAAGCATCATAAATCGTTAGCGGTTTTGCTCAATTCGCTATCGCTCGTTGCCATTTCAATTTTAGAGGGTGTACCTTAAAGTAGTTAATTATTTTCAACTTTTTAGAATCCGTTAAATAATTTTGCTTAATATAACGAGTTTAGTTCTATAGACAATTTTTTGGCGTTTGTGTAAAAAATTAATAAAACATGTTATTCACATTATTTCTCATCATTTATTTTTTGAACAAGAAATTAGGGTAAAATGTTTATATTATGCAGTTTAATTTTAAGTTACCCGTTACCCTTTAACCTATAAGAGGAGAGGACTTCCGATTCGTCTTCGGTCGAGTGTGCACGTGTCGGGTATCGGCCATTTTGTTCCAGCTTCATATACATATATGTTAGTTTGGGGACCCATGGGGCTTTCGGGGACTGTGTAGATTCCCCAAATAGGATTCGGAAGTCCAGCCGGGGGTTAGAGCCCCGTGCATGAATATGACTGAGCCCCTAGGAGTCATATTCGATATACTAGGGGTTCTAAAAATAGTATCCCTGTCCACCAAGGTGTAACTTATCTGGGATACGTCGCCCCAGCTCTAACTAAGCCTGGACAGAGGTCGTTTCTGGGTAAATGCGTAACCGCGAAGCCCACAACTAAAAACTAACTAAACTATAAGAGTATTTGTATTTGCAATGAGCAAAACATTTTATTCTTAATAATTATCTGAGAAATAGAAATAATTACTGTATTATTCACAAGCATACAGAGAGAGGATATTGATGAATATGATACAAAATTTATCATAATTTTCTTGATATGAAATGAAAACAATCAGTTGTATTCTCAAAATTACGTCTTTTATTTCATGATGCAAAGTACAAAACAACTTCTGCTTAGACTAACTTTGTCCAAACTCATAGTCAATCACATAAACGTAATAAAACACAATTAACACCAAGTTTTTTTTTAACAAAAAACGCGAAACAATCACATATTCTCTATAAGACACCGTGTTAAAAACGTAGCGCATGGAATCGCACCGCCAACTATGACAAACTTGTGACCTATTACAAAAGTATGACCAGAAATACGAATTTCAGCCATTGTCGATTGCTTTCCTTACTTCTAGCAAGTTCTAGCCCTCCTTAGGAGCTCCTAAGGAGGGCTAGAAGTAAGGGGAGCAATCGACAATGGCCGAAATTCGGATTTCTGGTCATACTTTGCATTTTAAGATCCTTTACACAAACAGTGCAATATGTAAAAATACTCAAACTCAAATAGTGCACTATATAAAAATCGGCCTTTCCTATTGGTCGATCCGCATGGCCCTCCGCTCGCTACGGGGGCTCAAGAAAAGGAAACTAACGAGGTGCTAACCTAAACTAACCCAAGACATACCCAAAATCAAGAAAAAAACTGTTTAGAAACATAATCTTAAAAAAATAAATAAAAAAAGCAACGGGGTTTGAACCCCGGCCGTCCAGGTGAGACCCAGTTGTCTAAACCTCTACACCACGAGAGCTCTTGACAGAAATCGATTGCATCATGAAGACATATTGTAATACGCCATGGATCGACCAATAGGAGAGGTCGATTTTTACATAGTGCACTATTTGTGTAAAGGATCTTAAAATGCGGAGGATTTCAAGTAGGGATGCAATTTAGAGATAAATGGGCACAATATACAATTAAGTGGGTCTTCGTACTCTTCGTGTATTAGTTACTCTAATTTTCAGTACAAACATCATATTGTTCACCGATTTCGACATAGATGGTGCAACGTAATCATATGATGTACAGGGTTTTTTTTTATATATTGACCCCCCCTTTATCTTTTTTATTTGATGTCAATCTATGTATTGGATAATCGGTCCAGTGCGACCAATCCACGTTTGGTATTTCCCATTAATGTAATTTATAACCGCAAAAACTTTGTGCGCTGGGGCTCCAACCTGATGCCATAAAGGTTCGTTGTATTGACGAAGTGTAAGTTGTCCAGAAAATTTTCTACATCATTGGTCAATAAATTTAAATATTTTCCTCCATTTAAGAACCCGTCAATAAAAATTGGCCCAATAATTTTATTGTCTAAGAGCCCACACTACACATGTAACGATCTTCGACCTTGCATTTTAATTTCCCTAGTTACTCGAGAGTTTTGAGTTACCCAAAATCTTACGTTTGTCCGGTTATGAATCCCTGCAGTGCTGAATGTGCACTCGTCAAACCATAATGCTTCTTTAAAAAACTTAATGTCATCTTTTAATAATATCATTTCTTGACAAAACATAATTCTTTTTTTTTTGATCTTGTATTAATTTTTGCACCGGTAGGAAACTGTTGCTGATATTTCCTTCTCGCTGCACATGCATTTTTATTATTCTTATAGAATATCCGGAGAATATCGCATTTTTCCGCATCTGTGTATGGCATTTTCTAATGGCATTGATGGAAGGTCTACCTGACATTAAAACAATCACGGCGAATTACCAATTTAAGGCCAGTCCCTATGTTTACCTGCTTTTTATTATTAAATTTTAGAAAACGGCAACTTTCGTAAGTCAATATCTTTTTATACGTCAAAATTAGATATAGGGAGTGTTACATAAAAAATGTTTAGAATTGTTAGGAGAATACAAAAATCTAATAAAAATATGGGGTAGCAATTTAAAATAAGAAAGTATGACCACGCCCAGACTTTCTGGAACACCCTGTAGATGAAAAAAATAGTTTTTCTAAAAATTTGTTTGAAACCATTAAACTTTTGTATTAAACACTTTTTTCAGGAACATCAAATAAAAAAGATAAAGGGGGCTCAATATATATAAAAAAAAAACTGTACAGCGGCTTTTAAAGCCACTGTAATATGATGTACAGTGACTTTATACAAGACAGTGGCGACAATCGATGTATCAATTTTTATTGGCAGGACTAGTTTTGCCACCTCATGGCGCACGAGGCAAAATTTTCTTTGTTTGCCTCGTGTTAACGTGTTCTTTCGTATCTTGGTTGTCCCTTTTTGCCTTATGAGAACGTAATTATTGGTGTAACTTCAGTTATTAAGTTCATTTAAGGAGTTTGATAACAATATAAAACTTTAGTGTCTGTGTGTTAAAGAGTGATGGAAGATATAGCGAAGTGTCCATACCCAAAAACATTAGTTTTTCTGGGCTTAATCTTAATTACAGTTACATGAATTCATTATACAACATTGCGGAATATTTAATGCAAAGTATTAAACGAACATCAAAAACTTGTGATATTTGTGTACATAGTGTAGCATCGAAAACAACTCTATAGAAGTGTGTAAACATCAAGATGTTTAAAGGAAATACTTTGTTTTCTGTAAAATGTATTTTATTTATTTTGTTGACATGGAAACTATATTTCAAAATTATATCCCAATTCTAATAGGTCAAAATATAGACGTATTTTTTCCCTAAGTGATCATTTTAGATAGGTATAGATATTCCTATTTGTCATAAACTAAAGGAAATTATTGTAAAAACATTTGTCTTGTTTAAACTAAAAATGTATTCAAGGAAAACAAATAATATTGATAAGCTTGCAAGTAAGAATGTCGCTGGTTATACTTTATAATAAACTTGTAGTTGTAAGCACCTCTATATTAACATAATGTGTTATGATAAGTGTAATAAATAATACATTGGTTAATTTGAATAATAATTATATATTGGTCTAAAACCTGTGGTTATTAAGGTTTGCTGATTATATTGGCTGCAATTACGAATCCAGAACCTTTAATTTTTTTTTATTTCAGTGAGTTTATTATACCTAGTCAGTTTGTTTATTTTCTATGGAATAATGATCAAATTAAATTAAAATAATCTGTATAACTTTGGTATATTAACTAGGGCTCGGATTTTTAAAAATATTTATGATTTTAATATCACGTTTTATAGGTAGATATCTGAAAAATAATTAACTTGAAAGAAAATATCTGAATATCCTATGCTAATAATACAAACCCGCCATAATTTTGCCTCCTAATGGCGGATGGGCGGAGCTAAATTGCTGCTTGGCGCCACTGTCTTGTATAAAGTCACTGTAATATGATGATATTTTGTATTGTTAAGCACCCCGAATCCCGAATGTTATTGCAAATGTTCTCCCATAAGGCATATTTTTTCTAAAAAAGGCTATCTATCTCCCTTCACAGAATACTCTACCACATTGCCACATTTTATCAAAATATTCTAGGCGCGAAGCCATAACACTGAAAGTTACATTAGAATTTACAATATTAGTATGGATTTTATGTCCAACAATTTATTTTTAGTTTTATCCTTACAGTATACATTTTATTAATACGGAAATTAAATGATTAAAAATGTAGGTATATACATCTTTACCTTCAAAAGCTTTAATAATAATTGATGAATTTTTAGGCACTTTTTGCAATAAACAGCAAATTGGTTTCCCTTTTTAGAGTAATGCCAGCAATTATTACTTTTACGCTCTGACAAAATAATAACTAAAGAAAGTATGAAAATATATAAATAAAATATTTCTTATTAAAATATATTAAAATATCAAACATAAATCATTAGAAAGACAACTTACCTCTATTTTTCCAATATATAAAAATATTAATATTAATTAATATATAAAAATATTAATATTAATTTACCTACACGACCCTATACAAACACACAAACGATAATTATAGGTTAGCTTACTATACTCTATTTCGAAATGATGCGAAGTAATAAATCATTTCCTGATGGCTGATACATAGGCGTACATAATTACGTACATATACGTACATATTTTAAACGTTTACCTGTCCTAATACTCGGACTTTCCCAGCATTATATTTATCACACTTAGGTTTGTTTATTACTATTGTAAACATTCAAATTTGACGATTTTTTGTATGCATACCCTAAAGTTTAAGTAATTGTAATTTTTCAGTTATATTTGTTCTTCCGAAGAAGACACAGTGTGTTTGTTTCATTTCATAGTTTCAATTAAAATGGCTAATTCAGTTTTCTCTCCAGTGAAACGAGCGAGCAAATGTCCATTTTCTGTTAACGAAAAGAATATTATTCTTAATGTATATGACGCCCTCAAACATCAAAATCCTCTGTATAGCGTTGATACTGTGGTGGAAATGTGTTCGCAAATGACGGGTGTTTCAAAAACGTCGATATATAAATTAAGGTGTGAACGAAAAAGTGGAGCTGTAAAACCACCTATACCATCTTCAGGAAGAAAGACGGTGCCTATCGATGAAGACTACAAACTTATAATTAGAAGAACAGTACATTCCTTTTATTTTAATAAGGAAATACCAACCATCGACAAAATTTTAGGAGCCTTGAAGCAAGACCAAAATATGTCTTCAACGATAAGCAGGAAGAAATTGTGGACAACTTTAAAACAAATGAATTTCAGCTGGGAAGCAGAAAATCGCTCCTAATCGAAAAAGATGAAATTATTTGCTGGAGGAGACATTACTTAAGACAGATAAAGCAGTTTCGAAGTGAGAATAGAAATATTTATTATCTGGACGAAACATGGTTTAATGAAGGATATACGGTTGGGAAGATTTGGCAAGACAAAAATATTTCAAGTTTTCGTCAAGCATTCTTAGAAGGCTGGTCCACCGGACTAAAACCACCATCTGGGAAAGGAAAGCGACTGATTATTACACACCTTGGAAGTGTTGATGGTTTTGTTGAGGGCGGTTTGTTAATGTTTGAGTCAAATCATTCTGGCGATTACCATGAAGACATGAATGGCGATGTGTTCGAAGAATATTTTGAACAAATGTTAGATCTCATTCCACCTAGTTCTGTGATAGTGATGGACAATGCGCGTTATCATTCCAGAAAACTTGACAGAATACCAACTAATTCATGGAGAAAAGCGGATATTATTCAGTGGTTTAGACAGAATAACATACCATTTGATGAAAGTATGGTGAAAAAAGAACTTTTGTCCATAGTGTCCTCAAATAAAGCTCGTTTCACCGAGTATGTAGTTGACAAAATTGCACAGAAACGAAATATTACTATTCTTCGTCTCCCTCCGTATCATTGCGAATTAAATCCCATTGAACTTGTTTGGGCCCAAGTAAAAAGGTATGTAGCAAGGAGAAACACGACGTTTAAAATGAAAGATGTTAAAATTATCTTTGAGGAATCTTTAAAAAATGTCGATTCTGAAAAATGGCGTAAGTGTATTGAGCATGTTATAGAAGAAGAAGAAAAAATGTGGAAACTAGACCATTTAATTGACCTAATTGTAGAGCCTTTAATTATATCCTTGGAACATGACGAAGATTCGATGGATTTTTCTGACGACGAAAATGATATACCATAGTTCTCTACATAACTGTTTACACAAAATCGCAATTCTTATACCTTATTATATAAATATTATATGTGATAAAATGTTACAGTAATACTAACTGTTTTTGAATATACATAAATAAATGAATAAATAAATGTACTTAGGTAAAACAGGTATTTTAAATTAAATACCCAAACGTACGCTACTGCAGGTAGAAATGGCCCCTTTGCTAATAAAGCCTATTGTTTGCAGCGGGATTGCCATACAAAACAGGGTGGAATGGTTGAAATATAATACAGCAGGCTATAACAGCTGTGCCTAAATATTTAGAAATCAGAAAAATTTATTTGACCACTCTGTTAGCGTTTTGCATTTATAAGTAGGTTTTATTACTCCGCACCATTTCGAAATAGAGTATAGTGTCCTGTGTGTCAATGTAAAAGCATCAACGGTTTGGGGGAATCACCGATATCGTATTGTTTGATAATATCAAATGGCAACGCGCGCCGGTACATCTTAAAACGCTCTTTACACTTACGTCTGGAGACTATCCCATAACTCTCAGCAGCTTGCCTAAATTCACTTTTCGCAGGCCCTTCGCTCGCTCCGCTCGCTACGGGGGCCCAAGAAAAGGAAACTAACCAGGTGCTAACCCAAACTAACCCAAGACATACTCAAAATAAAAAAAAACTGTTTAGAAATCTAACCTTAAAAAAAATAAAAAGAAACCGATGGGGTTTGAACTGGCGTTGCCGAAGTGAATGCTAACCATGCAAACCTCTAGACCATCAGATGCATACAAACGATTTGTTACATCACGAAGTACATGAAAACAGCTGAATGCTGAGAGTTATCGGATAGTCGCCAGATATAAATGCTCTTTACTTTGTAAATGTATAGTTTATAGGATGGCGTTCATAGATAGGTATCGAATGTTTTTAGTTTGCATAGCGCGGATTGCTGATGTTGAAATCTACTTGAAGGTAGAACATAGTAAATACAAAAGAAGCTTCGAAATTTGTTTTGTTTCGCAAACACAAAACAAATTTAGATACCGATACTGCTTAAAAACCTACTCAGAATCGAAGAAAAAGTATCGATACTTTTAAAGTATCGATATTTTTCTTGCATCCCTAATTTCAAGATAACGAGACAGCTGTGTACAGAGAAGCCGGGACAAAACCGCTAGAGGAGACAGCGACGAAATTCTTCAGATTCAGATACACAATGAGGACGCAGGAAATAACCAGGAACATGGGAAGGATGACCATAGAGGAAATGCCATTCAGGAAGATCCACAAGATGATCCACCTGGTGATGCTCTAAAGACAAGGACTAGAACCCTACGACCACCCACCCCCTACTAGGCAGAACTGCATGAAGCCGAAGAAAATTAAAAGTGCAGTGTTTTTGGTTTTAGAATTAAAATATCGCACACCCGCAAGAAAAGTGTCATAAGTCAAAATTTTTAAAATTTCGTTTTATGGGCGCTTTTACTTCCAATTATATACATCTTCAATCAGGAAAAACGACACAAGTTATAACCCGCTACTTTTCTGACAAACGCATATAATGTCGCTATGAGTAATCCACTGACATAATGTTCAATCGTTGAACATCGATACCGTCACTTTTCAGTCACATTTCGACAGTGAGACATAAATGTGCCAATTTTCGCGGGAATACTGACACATTTCGAGTTAGGCCGTTATTCATGGTGCGATCTGTTCAGTTGAGTATTAAAAAACTGACAAGAGTTTTAGTTTTGTCCATATTCTTGTTTTGGATCCGACACTTTTTATAAGATGCTGCAAATAGTTGCCTTATTTTGTGTTGTGACTGTTTTCCTGTTAGATGTAGGGCAATTTATTCAACTTTCGGTAAGTGTTAGGTTTCTTGTATTTTCGATGTACTGGGATGTACGACATGTCACAGAGTTTCTATGATTTTACTGAAAGAATATATTTTATTTCTTATTTCTTTTATATATCACGGATCACGGCAATATGAAAGAAATGCAAGCAGGATCACTCTCAAACTCTCAATATCTCTTACGTATACAACTATACCTTATTATCTGCTTTTTAAATACGCAAACACTATTGCTCATTGCATCCGCCCAATCTAGATACATCGGATGACATTCAAGTAAATATTACTGCTTCTGATGCACTGAATAGTTGCGATAATCAAAAAAATATTCAAGTTAACTTAGAAAATGAAACATCCAATGTTATTGAAAATTTGTATTTGGCAAATCCACCAGCATCATCAGATCCAAGTGAATATTGAAATGATTGATGAACCAGATAGTCAAGCGATCAACCATACTTTAATATGTGGCCATACGCAGAATGAGGGAGATGCTGTTCATTCAGTAATAGAAAAGGAGAAAAACGCTTAAATCAGGTCCCATTTTTATCCCGCAGCGATACGCGACCACAATAGGAAGAGCCAAAACAACGTGGTCAGCCATACAATGTTAATGAGAAGTCTCATTTGGATTTTTTGACTTAACACATTTAAGCCTAAAAATAGCTATAGAGGCTGTTTATCATTCCAAAGATTTTTAAATTATTTCTAGTATTTGCTTATGTTTCGTTGTATTTGTTGAGTTATTGATGTGTAAACATCTTACGCGGCGGTATGAGGGTAAATCTCGGCAAATGGGACGGAAATGTGCAAGCCGATGTGACATCATAAACATGCGCAGTGATTAGGTTCTTTTTAAGCAAGAATATAGGCATTTGCAAATAAGTGGTTGTCTAAATTCATGTCGATGATGTCGATATAGGATATGTTTACACATCAGTGCCATACCCAAAATCAAGAAAAAAAGCTGTTTAGAAACATAATCTTTAAAAAAAAATAAAAAAAGCAACGGGATTCGAACCCGCGATTTCCCGGTGAGACCCAACGATCTAAACCTCTACACCACAAGAGCTCTTGATAGAAATCGATTGCATCACGCAGACATATCGTAATACGAGATGGATCGACCAATAGGAGAGGTCGATTTTTACATAGTGCACTATTTGTCTAAAGGATCTTTAAATGCGCATGAGAGGGCATTATGAATCAATGACGCGCGCCCTGGGCATCATGATTATGTTTAATCTCGTATCCTAGGAATTATGAGCGCTTAATACCGAAGTGAAATATAAATTACATATTTTTCAAATTAGGATGAAAATATAATTATCATCCTATCGAAAAATAGAGGGTGTTCCATTTCATTTGTTAACTTGATGACTTTCATTTGTTTCTTGCTTGATGGATTCGGGAGGTTAAGACCTAACTCCGACACTTTTGTATTTGAAGTTTTTATTAAATTTATCTCTTACGGTTTACCTAAACTCTACATAGATGTTTAAATATAAATGAGGTAAAAATGTGTAAATGCTATTGGACTTCGATGTTTGAAGTAAAATTTTACCATTTTTCTCCGATCTTGGCCAACTTTCGAAGATTTAAATCGTTTTATATCACTTTTCAGGCAAATAAATCTCCTCACTTACCACAAAAGTGCATCGACCTGCTAATCACGAAAAAAATGTCAACACTTTCCAATTCTGACCCAGCCATTTTCAAAGATAATTCCACGCAATTAAATGTATAAATCTACATATTTTAACCTAAACGTAATATCGAAATATTGGAAGACGTATTTCTCCAAATTTCCTATTTTGCATTAAAACAAAGAAAAATTTTTTGCATTAAAACAAAGGAAAAATTGACTACGATAAGAAGGCTCATTCTTATGGGCGCACGTGAAACGACTTGGAGACACCATGCACTCTCAATATTTTATTTCGCCGCGGTAACCCTGGGACGCTTCGAGCAATCAGCAGTATTACTTATATTACCTTTGGAGAGAGTGTAACTAGCGGTTACAGACAGCCTGCAAAACACATTCCCGTCACAGATGCCACCTGACGTACGTTGTTTATATTTGTAACATTTGCATTAGAATGTCTAATATTGCATTTCACGCATAGCCCCCCGCTCGCTTCGCTAGCTACGGGGGCGCAACGGACAAACTGACCAAAACTAACCCAAGGTAGACCCAAAATCAAGAAAAAAAACGTTTTACAAATATAACGTCAAGAAAATAAAACAAAAACACCATCGGGGTCGAACCCGGGCCGCCGGATCAGAGGTCTAGCACCTTAACTACTGAACCACCAGAGCACTAGTAAGAAATTCATTGCATCGTAAAGACATAGGTAAAATAGGAACGCAATCTGACGAAAACACTCGATGCCTTCCGACAAGTCGGGAATGTATTTTGCAAGCTGTCGGCTAGGCCGCGCCGGTTTAAAATCGTTCCCGACGGCGAAATATTGCGCGTGACGCGGCGCGGCGTTATGAGAATTACCCATGTCTTTGCGGTTCAGCAAAGCGTATTCGACCGGTGTAGTGGACAGAGCCTTTGCTCGTCAACATCGATTTTCTCGTATTTCCAGATCTTGTACGGAAAATTTTTATAGAACTTTTTTATAAAAAATATATCGAGGTTTACGAATCTGGAATTATTTTATTGAAAGTAGCTATGTTGGTTGGCACATACGACTAAAGTAGATATTTCAAACAGAAAATCAAAAACTCACCAATTCAATTATGGTATTTTCAATCGTATCGATGCGATTTTTCAGTACATTGTACTCGTAACCCTACTCTTTAATCTAAAGTTTGGTTGCTTCAAATTATTCGGTTTTCCAGTAATAAAATATTATATGGAAACGTGGCGTGTCAAAACTCGAAACGGTGAAAACTCACCCTTATAAAAGGCATCATCATTTATAAAGACCGTCAAATATGTCAAAAAAATCTCGCTCTCTACCCAGGAAAAGGTGCTGAACGCGCCAAAGTCTTCACCTCAAAAATATTTTTAGAACCT
>JAEQML010075535.1:0-13791 GCA_016904865.1 Pissodes strobi
ATCTGGAACTACATTTAACTGAAAATATTTCTGAAGTAATTTGTGCAGCTTGTGTTCTCCATAATTTTATTGCCAATTGCCAATCAACCTAGGAGACCTAAAATGGTATTGAGAAACGCAATGTAATTTGCAATTTTTTGGCTTGAGATTAATAAATCCACTAACATGTATTTTTGTTTTATGAGAACTTCTTATATTGAGCATTTGTAGATAGGTATGTATTATAGATTGATATTTCATGTTTTAATTTTAAATAAAGCAGATTTAAATAATTCAGGCTTTTATTGAGATCAAAACCATTTACTTAGGTTTTAAAATAAAAACAAAATTATTATGTTAGTATGTTATATAGCTAATCAATTCATCAATTCATAAACAAAATAATCGGTATTTGACCTAACATACTAGGTGTCGCAAACTTTTTTTTTTAAATATAAACTAAACCATATAATCTTATAAAAAAACACATCTACTTTTGTATTGGTAGCTTAAAATAGGTACCTACGGAAAATCACAGACTATGATATGATGGTGATCCAATATAATCCCATCCCCTAAACTTTTCATTTGATGTGACAAATACACAAGCTGTAGAAATGGTGAGTATTTGGTTAATATATAATTCCATTCATGTATACAGGTTGTTTAAAAAACTAGTTACCTTATTTTCAACGAAGACCCTATACCCCATATTTTAAATTTGCTTTCCTTCCATCATTTCCTGCCAGTTTTAATTTTGAATCTCTATATTAAAATCATCAAATAAAAAAGTTAGGAGAGTGGGCACATTATAGGTATAGGGGATCATCTTGTACCAATTCAGAGGATAGTTTATCTAATCTAAAAACAGAAACTTATGTTATGTTAGGGGGAAAAATCATAATGTCACGATTTATATTTTTTATCTGTGACGCCACGCCTTACTTAGCGTGTAGGAGAGTAACTCAGATTCAGGAACGCACTACGTCATAATAAAGGAGACACGTCGATAAAAACAGTAACAAGTTTATTTACAAACAAACTTAATAACGGTTAGACTATATACTAATAAAGACGTGTTTAAGATTATAGAATATGAATTAAGAGTTGAGTTTACACTATACCCAATTAATATGAAATGCATGTCTTCTCGAGGGAGGCTTAGTTTAAACTTTGTCTAGCAAGCGACGTCACTTTTATTAATAAAGTTTATGGGAGCGGAGTTGTCTTATTTATATATATTCGTTCTGATATTTATAATGTAAGTCTTTTAAGTTTATCATAGATTATTAAGGCACTACTTTTTAACAATCCCTAAAAACTATCCCTTTACGGGAAGTTCTGATACTTCACAAATTCGACTCTCTCTTATACTTTTAGTAGCCCCCGAATGCCGTATACTTGGGCATACGTTCATCCAGGTTAGGTCAGGACCTGACAACCCTATACCTGTGCATAGGTGTTCTCAGATATGGGGGTTGTGGGATAGAACAACTAGAAGTGGACGTACCTGTGTACTGCCCCGCAACTAGATTGAGCGGAATTGAGAGACCCGAAAGCCTGATGCCCTGATGAACTTGGAGTTTGCCTGCGTATTTATATGTTACAAAATGCTGAAGGCTGCATCATTAAGGATTAAAATCGCTCCCGTCGACCGCTCAAGTTGTTTATAATTAACAGAGAATGTTTATATAACATTTTTCAAGTTCAAGTTCAAACTTACGACAGGGTGATATTTAATTAATGCTTTTAAGTAGTTCACAATATCAACAAATCCGGATTGGTATAGGTAGGTACTATAATAGTAATTTATCCTTTGTAATCTGTCGATAAACATTTTTCATATTTTATGGACATAATACTTATACAAAATATCTGGAAATTTGTCATTGTACCAATGTATGAGTAAAGAACAGAACACATTTGACAAATTGTGAAGGATAAAACTAGTACCATTTTGTCGAAAAAAAAAACTAGGACAGCAACAGAGGCACTCACGGAAATGATAATTTTATTTCTTTGTGGAAAAACTTACTTTTAAAATTAAAATTTTTTGAATTTAGCTATTTCTTATTCATGATATTTGCTTTTATATCTCAAAACGTTGCTTATACGAAATTGAATCATATTTATACAAGAAAAACTTGTCTTGAACATCATTTATATTTCGTGAGAACTACTCATAAAGCGTTTTGTCATTTTCACCTTATCGTTAGTATTACTTCTGTATTTTAAAACAAAATAATATGATACTTATATTTTGATTTGATTTTTTTGTTGGTTTATAGTGCACACAATAGTATTGAATCCTATTCCTAAAATAATTAACTAGTTGCCGTTGACTTTGCCTAGCATTTGCACGTGGTGGTGGAACACCTTTGTTGATTTCATTTTCATCCTCTTAAGCATTATCCAAATTTATATTTTATATCTCTCTAGATATGCTGTATAGAACTGTCCAGCTTTTGAATACATTCGCAGCAAATAAGGGATTTAAACGTTATTTTAGAAAACCCAATACATTTTCCATTAACCGTCTTGTTCGTTTATTAGCTCTATTATAAGCAGTTTCTGCTTCATCCGCAACTGCATCAATAGAGATCATAAGCCATTCCAATAAAGGGTATCTAGAGTCCCCCAAAATAACTGCATTTGGTATTGGACGCAAGCCTGCTTTCAATCTTCGGAAAAGAGTGCTATTCCTTAAGACCCGAGTATCATGAACACTACCAATTCAGTTTGCACGTGCATCAAAAATTTCCAAATTTGGTCCAAAAATCATATAATTAATAGAATTATTTCTATTTCTGTCCACAAAAGTAGATTCATTTTGGGTGGGTACATCCATCTGAATTATTAACGTTCCATCAGCCCAACCGATAGCATGTGGAAATCCGCAAATGTATAACCCGAGAGCGAAAACCTCGGCGAAAACTTGACTAAGGCTTATTCAGGAAACCAATCAGAATGAAGAACAGTTCCCAGAAGGAGTCATACCGCCGCTTTAGAGTCAGCGGTAACACTGATGTAGTCAATGTAATCTAAGCAATACGGAAAAATGTTATATTGCATGTCACAAGACTACAGCCTAATGTTGATACTGAAGAATATGAGAAAGTTTTAAAAAGAAAATTTGCTAAAGCCAAATGAGAACATCATGTATCCAAACACCCTGACTTATACAGCTCAGTAATGGTTACTATTAGAATGAGAAGCCTCAACGAGGCCTGGAAGAAAGAAGTGTAACCGTAAAGCGCTCTAGTGTCTTTTTTCCAGATCCGCAAGAAGGAAACCTCAGACACATAGAATATTTGTTACTTAGAAATCTAAAAATAAATACATTGTTCGAGGAGTCCGAACAAATAGTGATACTTTTTATACGAATGTTTTGTCTGAGAATAATAATTTTGATCTCATTTTTATATACGAATCATGGCTGACAAATGGCATCCACAACTCTGAGTTGTTCGATGAGAGATAGCTCAACGTGTTTAGGCAGGATCGTTGAGGGTGATCTGATTATCGCAGCCCAGAGGAAGTTTGTTGCTAAGCAAGTTCATTTTAAATATGATAGTGATATTGAGTGTTTATAAGTTAGTAATTCATTAAAAAAACTGTGCTATATATTTTCTGTATCTATGTTCTTGTAAGTCTGGAGTTGATAGTTTTATTAGATTTTATGAGGCATTTGAAGAGTATGTCCTTAACAACGAGTATGTGCTTATGATAGAGGATTCGATATTCCTAGCTTTGTGAATGGGGGCTATGATAAGAGTAAGGTATCAAATAATTTTATTAATATTTGTAATTTAGCTCAGTGCAAAATTTTTTAAAAATTTATGGATTGAATAATATTGGATCTGGATTGAGTATTTGCAACAATGATTACGAGAGAAATATACAGCCATCTTTTGCGTACAATTACGCTAGAGGGGACACAGCCTTTTGTATCTCGATTAGTCTGATCTTGATAATGTTAATGATCCTAACGCTGCCATGGATATTTTTTTATCACAAAATTTGTTCATGCATTGATCTAGCCATTCCTTGAAAACTTGTTCTTTGTAGTGATGTTGGATCTAAATATCCTGCCTATTATTGAATATGATGATTAAAATAAATGTTGCATAAATTGGTCGGTCACCCTAGGGCTAGTGCTTCTCACCACAGAGAATACAAAGCCCTGAGGCAAAACGTGACCGCTGATCCTAACTGTTTGGTCCTTTGTAGAATCTCGAAGGGACAATAAAATTGTACCGCCCGAGATGTATCTGGGGAATAAAACTTCTGATCCAATTTGTATTGCTGATGCCTTTTAGGCGATTTAAATTTTTCGACAATTACTGAAGATAAATAACATGATGAAAACTTAAAAAAAAATAAAACCAAAAAAGCCTACTGAATGTAATAGTATTCCGTCTTACATTTACAAAGGATGTGCTGGGTTTTTAACTAAACCGCTGTCTAAACCGACTAACTGTTTCCCTGCCACATTCAAAAAGTCAATTGTTACTCCAGTTTATAATTCAAAAATAAGGAATGTATTGGTAATTAAATACCTATTAGTATCTTAAATTGCGTAGCAAAAAAAATTTAGTTTATTGTCGTATGATGACATTTTGCTTAATTCTCAACATATGTTTGTGCCTGCGCAGCATGGTTTTTTGGTGAATAGATCCACTCTTTCTAACCTAACTGTTTTTACAAATGCTATTACTGAGCCCGTTAATACTAAAACCCAACTGAATGTAATTAAAACGGACTGTGCTAAAGCCTTGGATAAGATCCACCATGTGCTGCAGAAATTCTGTAACATTAACTTTTTACTCAACGCTGATCAGTTTTTTAAGTCCTATCTTGCTGGCAGATATTTAAGAGTAAAAGTCAGCCAGTCTTAGTACGAAACGACTCCTATTACATCAGGGGTGCCATAAGGTAGTAATCTTGGCAGCATGCTTTTTATAATTTTTATTTTAACGCATTATTGCCAACTGTTCCATAATTGGAACATCAGTATTTCCGCGATATAAGTCAAAACGGGTATTTCGAGCGGCGGGCAAATGTTTTCAGGATGGATAGTAACATGTGTCACTTACATTCGCCGCCGGCATCAGTTATTTATCGAGTGTGGTAGAGTGTGTATCGAGTCAGTGTAAATCAAGTTTTCAGTTTAAAAAATGCCATCAAGCACGTAAGTCATATTTTATTGTTGTTTGTTTATGTTTATTGTTTTATCTATGTGATAATTAGCACAGTGTATTGTGCAACCATTATCTGTCGTTGGTGGTTCATATTTTTTGTCACGTTTTTTTTTGTGTACAATAATATGTTGTTCCAATATCGGAACACTGGGCCTACTGTCGGTATGAATTCTAACATTTATTTTAGGCCACTTTCTACTGAGCAAATCATTCAAATGTTTGAGGATGAAGATTTCTGGACTGACTTGAATAGAGCTGATGTACATGTTACCCCTCCCAATGATGACGATGCGAGAAGTGATGAGGACAGCGGTGACGAAGAGAAAGACAAAAACATCAATCACCTTAGTGGACCACAATTGCGCACAATTTATTTTAATCAAGGTGCTATGAGACTGGGTGAAGATGAAGATTCAGAGGTGACATCAGAACATGAAGAAGACAATATTCCCTTAGCAGAATTGCGAAGCCGCTTGCGAAGAGAAGCAAATTTGCGAAATTGGGTAAAATCTATTGAACTAGTTCCTCCTTATCAAAAAATATTGTTTGTGCAGACCCTGTTGAATATTTTGAACTTTTTTTTTGATAATGAGGTGTGCGAGTATTTAAGACAAATATTTGTTTCATATGCCAAGTCCAAGGGTAATTTTTCATTCGATATTTCGGTTCTTGATTTGAAATGTTTTATTGCTATTCTAATGTTTAGTGGTTACCTTGACATTTCAAGATGGAGGATGATGTAGGAAACTGACACTGAAACTTATAATCCCACAGTAAGCAATGCAATGAGACGTAACAGATTTGAGGAAATAAAAATGTATGCACATTGTGCGGATAACAGTAACCTAATACCTAATGATAAATTTGCTAAATTACGACCCCTATTTGCTATGCTAAATAAACGGTTTATGGAAAATTCCTCATTTCAGCAACATCTTAACATTGATGAAAGCATGGTCCCTTATTTTGGAAGACACTCAGCCAAACAATTCATCAGAGGAAAGCCGATAAGGTACGGCTACAAAATGTGGTACTTGTGTTGAACCGCTGGGCTATTTGATGCAGTGCGAGCCTTATCAAGGAAAACAAGAAGGACGAGCAAATATGGATTTGGGTGTTGGAGGATCAGTTGTAATGTTCTTGCTTTCAAAACTACCCAAAAATATATACTTTAAAATCTATGCCGATCGGTAATTTTCTTCCATAAAGCTAGTAAATCGACTTTAGGAACTTGGATATGGATATACAGGTACGATAATGCCAAACAGAACAGAGAAATGTCCAATAGTTTCCTCGAAGTTATTAAAGGAACAAGAAAGAGGCTCTTATGATTTCTGTACAGAGACAGACAGCCAAGTAACTGTTACAGCGTGGAACAATAATAAGGTAGTTGTAACAGTTAGTTCCTGTTACACAGTTACACCTATTCAACAAGTAAATAGATGGATCTCTACGGAAAAAAAGAAATTACCTGTGAAACAACCATTTGTAATATCAAGATAGAATAAATACATGGGCGGAGTAGATAGGATGGATGAAAACATCGATCGCTACCGAATAGCTATCAGATCTAAGAAGTAGTGGTGGCCACATTTTGCATTTGCTATTGCCACAAGCATCCATAATGATTGGGAAGTGTACCGGCGAAATAAGGATTCACTTGTTATGGACTATCTAGCTTTTCGTCGATATGTGGTGCAGGCTTACTTGAAGAAATATGGAAATCCCATTATAGGCGGAGCGCGACCACAAACTCCAAAAGAAATTGGAAGTCGTGTTTTAGAAAATGTAAGATTTGACCGAGTGGACCATTGGATAGTTTCCGCTGAAAAACAAAATCGATGTGCCCTTTGTAAAAAAATGCAACAATGAAATGTGAAAAATGCAATGTTAATTTACATGTTGCATGTTTTAAATCATTTAATTTTAAATAAATTAAGTTTGTTTTACCATTATATCCTAATTAAAAAAAAATAGTGCCTGTTAGTAGTGTTTCAATATTGGAACAAAATTTTTTGAAAAAACTAAGGTAAAGAATGTTCTAAAAATGATAAATTATGTTTTTTTTATATTTATTTGAGGTACCTGTTAAGATATTTTAACGTTCTTATTAAAAAAAAATAATTTGGGAAAAAATGGGTTTGATCTACCCAAGTACATAACTCATTCATAAAGTTTACTGTTTGCCGATGACATCAAGATTTCCTCTCAGCAGGATGTTATAATTCTGCAGCAGGATCTGCAATCCGTGACGAATTGGTTTTCGCAAAATAATATGACACTTAATGTCGACAAGTGCTCTGTTATAACTTACACCAGAAAAATCAATGTTAATTGTTCTTTATATTATTTAACTGGTACAGAATTACACCTACTAAGTTAAGTTAGGGATCTTGACGTGCTATTAAAGTCTAATTTCAGGTTTAATAAGCGTTATGATTCTACAGTCAATAAAGCCTTTGAGTGCATGGTTTTGTTATTAGGAGCGCTGGGCTCTTTAGAAACCCGGATGTCATTGCAAGTTTATAATGCCTTGGCGAGACCATGTGTTAGAGTAGGTATCTGTTGTTGGGGGCCCGGAGTCCTTTCAAAAAGTAATTGAATTGAGATGATACAAAACAGATTTCTTAAGTCAAGTCTATACGAAGTCAGTGTAAACGGCTAGGAAATTGGGGTACGATCAATTTTTTATAGATTTGCATTGAAATGCATGAAATAATAATCAAAATCCTTATTGACGGCTCCTCGTACTCGGGCCACCGAACAGATATAGCAATAAAACGGAGCACTATAACCTCGAGAGGTCTGACAGGCGATAGGCAAGAGGATTTATATCTGGCTTATACCTTCTTATAATAAAATAAAAATACTATAGTAAATAAAACAAATATTATAATAAGTAATCTATTCATAAGTATTTAATTAGTTTCCGTAAACGGCCTCTTCCTGATTTTCGGACATAGTTCGTTTCTTACGCGCTGGATGTTTCTGGTAATTGAGTTCACTTCGTTCTCCAAATCTCGGACGGAATCAATTTGTCTCGGAATGACTGGCGGCGTTTAATCTCTCTCGGTACACCCTCCAATCTAGATTTTTTATATGAAATGACTTCCTTTTCATAGGCTTCCGGCCGCCTAACTCGCGTTAGACTCAATCTGATTGGAAGATGATCCGAGTTAAGATCATTAATGACTTTTGGCGCTTGGATGCCTGCCATTCCTCGAGCAAATGCCACGTCGAAGTATGAAGGAACTAGGCGTCCTCTGTAGTGTGTAGGGTCACGAGTTCTAAGGTTGGACGGCTTGCGTGATGCGCAGGTTTGGGGGGTGCGTATCCGCCACTAACACATAAGCCACCGTCGAGCTCGATGCTCACGTATTCAATGACTGATCTAATCCGTGTTTTGCTTTAATACCTGAGTGACTTATGCACTAGGCAGATGACACCTCCCCCGTTTCCTGCTGGCCTATCAAAGCGCTCTACTGTATAGTTTCGCACTTTGATTTTGTAATGTCGAATTATTCGAGATTCGAGCAAGAAAACAATCTGAAATTGGGACGTGTACATAAAATGCTTAAATTCGCTAACCTTATTTCGAATACCATTACAGTTCCAAGAAACAATATTACACGAGGACATTGGGAAGCCATTTATATATTGTATTTATAAATCTCTACAGAAACGAATTGAATTGTTCCGTGTAAGATTTTTGCCTTGTCATTGTTGCATGCTTCTAGCATGCTGCTAAATTCATCTAACGCAATGAACAATTCGGAAACATTTACGAGAGAGTTTTTAGCTACTACATTTGAAAGATTAGATATCATATTTTGCACATTGTCACTTACCCCGCTTTCGTCGGAGTTAGGTTGCGCAGTTTTCGTTAGCTGTAGCGCTCTTAGCGTATTAGGTACGTTCTGGTCGTATTGCGGTTTTGGGGGTTGTTTTGCTTCTCCCTGGGGCTGCTGTAAGCCTTGCGGGCGTTGTACTTGGGGTTGGGGCTGCGGCTCTCTTCTATTTATACCCCGGCCTTGTCCTCTGGGTTGACCGCGCCCTTGCCAGATTAATTTTATACCAATGATGACGAGATGTGGCGGGCGCGGGTGCAGGCACATATTTCTTGGGTGGTTGTTTGCTCGTAATTAATTGTTCCAGTTATATTTATAAACTGGACAGGCCAAGTCAATAAACCTATACGGCGCTCTACAGTTGGCGCAACGGACTTCAGTGTTATTACAGGATGTGATTTCGTGGCCTTGGGCGCACTTACTACACTTGTAGTCCTTAGTGCAATAAGTCATGGAGTGCCCATGACCCTGACACCTCCTGCATTGCATAATGGGTCTTGTATTTCTACGATGCTCCCATGTAACCCGGATATTCATTATGGTTCTGATATCTTGCTGAATTTTCTTCAGCGTGACAGTTGCTTCAGTAGCAACTAAGTACAAGGGATTTTTCGTCTTCTTCATCTCAAATACATTCTTTATATTGTATTTGTATTCGTCAGTTAGGTGGCGTTTATTTTCATTTACGGCTATGTTGCCGTCAAGTCCTTTTAAGACAAAGGCTCTCGTCTTCTGATTCTTCTCAGCGTAGCTACGGTATTTCACATTTTCCGCGTCCATAACCCTCTTAAAGACGGCCCAATCTTTATCGTTCTCGAAATAGAATATCGTGCTATTTCGAGCATATTTAATTGAGAATTTGCTTATTTGCATTTGACGCATATCGCTAAGCAAGTCGGCATGCCCCTTTAACTTCCCCTGCATTACGACCGGGGGTGGCGGTCCCACTTTTGTCTTCAGCACAGCTTGTTCCTTTTTTCTGATCTGGGTGCTTGTCCTACTTGGGACTTTCTTCGTCTTATCGCCATGGTTTGAGGTAGAGGCATTGCTGTTTGTTTCATCCTCTAAGTCCGATAAGGCCTCATATCGGTTGTCTAGGGGGATGCTAGGGGGTCCACCCATGTCAAGTTTCACCTCTCTCACATTCTTTTTAAAAGGGATGGTTTTAAACGACACTTTGAAATCATCTTTGTCAGTCGGCGCTACCAGGAGCGCAGAAGTGCGTTGTTCCGATACATTCACCTCGCCATTCGCTGCAGAGGTCGAAGGTGCCTTTATCAATTTTGGCTTTCGCCGTTTCCTTGCTTTTTGAGGAAGAAGGCCTCGAGTCGTGGGCCCTTTTCACGTGATCGATTGTTCAGATGCGGAAGAATGCTTTCAGTTGACAAGTTCGAGATTGGCTTTAATGAAGACGCGATTTACGCGCAAATCTTGCACTCTTCACTGTGCTTCAATAGCCTTTTGTAAATATAGCCACTACGAGCTATCACCTCTTCGCTGGGGGGTGTTTGACATGATATCCTCCGAGCGGAGGGAGAAGGAATCGTCCTCTCTATCAGTCATGCTGTGGCCTGAATTTCAAGCCGGGGCTCCGACCCCGAAATCAAGGAAGTTGATAGAAAAACGCTGTTTTTCGCAAATTTCGGTATGAAATTATGCCGCAAAAACGCTGCTTGCTCGCAAGAACACCCAAACCACGCAAAACGGCTTATAATCGCGTGAGGGCTCAATACACAGGAGACCCCTCGAACCCTGACGTTGTCTGAAACGATCCAAACAACGTATTCCGTATAAACGAAACTCAAATTTTGATTTATTGCTTCTATATGTAAGAAAATTTAATGCATCTTGTATGTTCTCATACTGGGGCATGCCGGAGAGGCTTGGTTTTGCTACATTGGATGACAGAAGGACAATTCATATGGTCTTATTTTGTTAAGCTTAAAATTTTGCTCAAATGCAATCATTTCAGATAGAAATTCTAAAATGTAAACTTTCTGAAAATGTTAGTCATCACAGCAAAATTTTAAGCTTACACCCGTTTCATGATTAACAGAAGATTCTAAGAGTGGGCGGCCGACTAAAAAATGCTGGCATCAGTTTTGATCAAATACACTCTATAATTTTACCCTACAAACATAAACTTACAGATCTAATCATTTTAGACCAGCGTCTACAAGATCTACATGCTGGAACACAAAATTTGCTTTCCACAATTATTAGACTTAATTATTGGCCTGTTAATGAAAAAAATGCCGTTAAATGAATCGTAAAATCCTGCCTAAACTGCTACAGAGCGAACACTAAACCGTGCAAATTCCTAATGCGTGATTTACCAAGTTCAAGAGAAACCCCAGTCGACCTTTTTCGAAATGTGGCATAGATGTCAAAGAAGGAACCTTGAGAAGAAGTAAACTCGTAAAAACGTAGTTGTGCGTCTTCGTGTGCTTTTCTACTCGAGCAATCCACATTGAGTTGGCCTGACATCCGAAAGTTTTTTAAATTGTCTTAAAAGATTTTGTTCACGCCGTGGAAAACCTTGCGATAACTTTTCTGACAACGGATTAAATATCGTAGGAGCCAACAATCATTTTGTTGAATTATATAACGTTTTAAATAATCGTGTACATAATGAAACCGTGACTGATTTTTTTGCTGGGGATCGAATAAACTGGCACTTTATACCCGCGCGCAGGGCACACATGGGCGCCGGCTTTTGGGAAACCGCCGTTAAATCAACAAAGTTTCACCTTAAGAGAATTATCGGTGATGCGTCTCTAACTTACGAAGAAATGTATACCGTACTGGTGTAAATAGAGGCATGTTTAAACTCTCGTCCCTTGGCCGCTATCTCAAATAACCCCAACGATTTCCTGCCTTTGACTACTTCGTATTTTTTAATTAGCGAGACACTCGCGAGCCTTCCTGAAGAGGATGTCAAAGACGTAAAAATATCCAGATTGTCGAGGTATCAGCGCATGCAACAAGTGTACCAGCAGTTTTGGAGACGATGCTCCAATGAATACTTGCACTAACCACAAACTCGCTGCAAGTGGAAGACCGATGCCCAGAACCATCAGACAGAATTGATAATTGGTCAGTTAGTAGCTCTCATAGACGAGAATTTGCCGCCCCTAAATGGGGTCTGTGGACTTACACAAAGGAATTGACAATATTGTGCGGGTCGTACCGGTTAAGTTACCAAATGAAGCGATTTCAAAGCGCGCAATATATAAAATATGTTTATTGCCCATCGAGAATTAAGCCAAGTTGCTTTGAAAAACCGAGTTTTCAAGGCGGCCGGGATGTTAAGACCGGCAGCAGCGCCTCAAACTGAGAGGTCGCGCGTGTGCGCGACCGAGTGAGGATTCGACTAGCAGCGAGAGAGAAGGGGATGGGATGCCAAGAGTCAATGGTCGATGACACAAAAGACAATGCTATTAGTTACCTTTAAATAATGTATTTGTGTTTTTAATTTTCTACTTTTTATACTAAATAAATGTTAGTAGTGGTCCTTCCAAAATTAATTATTAGTGAGCGTCAGTGAAACATACTTATTTACTGTATATTGAATGCTATTAAGTACAAAGACTTTAATTTAGTCAATCATATCATATTACTAGTAATGACAAAATTTGTTTTTCTGTGTTTGTAAGTCACGTGAAGTAATAAATAAATAAACAAATGCTGACTTGTAAAATGCTTTATAAAAAAAAAGTTTATACGAAGTCAGTGCAAACAGCAATAAATCAAAACTCGATTGACAGCCGCAGAACTGAACAAATATTGAATTAATTATATTTTTCATGATTATACACAGGTATGATACATAATATTTTAAATAATGTTTGCTTGATTGCTGGCATAATTGGGTTTTAAACGTACATTTTTTATGTCAGCATTACATAAAAAGTTAATAAGAAAAAGAAGGATTATATGTTTTTATTTCACTCACCTGAGGAATTCATGAACAGTCACTATCTGAATCCGCAGAGCTGGAATCTGAATTTGGCGTTATTATTAAGGGGTCAAAGGCCGGTAAAATACCATATTCGCCCTCCTTTTCTATAACATAACAAACACAATTCATCCAAATGCCACTTGCGTTTACTTCATCAATTACTGTCCTTATATTTCCTAGTACGAGATCACTGTTAGTTGGCGCTTGATTATATTTTCTAAGTTTTTCTTGATGGCAGCCCACATCATCTCAATCGGATTAAATACGCAGTAATAGGAGGGAAGTCGCAAAATAGTATGACCATGTGCTTCGCATAATCTGTCAATTACATATTCTTTTGTAAAGTTCTTTTTTTTAATAAAACTTTTTTGCCGCCTTTTGGGGAATTTCCATATTTTTGCTCTCCATGAATTTGAGAATATCGTCCTTTTTATTACTGCTATTGGGAACTTTGCTATGCAGGCGGGAACGATGCGATGCATTGTCCATTACAATAACGGAATTTGGGGGAATGTTCGGCAGCAATTGTTCGTTAAACCACTTTTCAAATAGACTGGTGGTCATGTCTTCATGATAATCAGCCGAAGAGTGATTTATATTTTCGGCAGACAATAATAAAGTATTGGGTACAAAGCCCTTATCACTTCTTGCATGCAGTATAATCACTCGTTTGCTACGAGAACAAGGCCCGTTTAACTTGCAATTACTGCTATCATGTACCCAACCATACTCAACTACGTCATGTGTATCAAACTATGTTTCATCTAAATACACTATTTTCCTTTTTTGCTTGGCGATATTC
>JAEQML010075536.1:0-13790 GCA_016904865.1 Pissodes strobi
TAATAATGTTTGCATGTGCTTTGGAAAGAGTCAGTTTTTGCTTTTTGCAGACGATCTAAAACTGTTTAAGGTTATATCTAATCTGGAGGACAGTCTGGGCCTTCAACATGATTTGGATAAATTTGTAGAGTGGTGTGCCCTAAATGGCATGGAATTGAATGCAAACAAGTGCAAACTTATGATATTTTCCAAAAAACGTAATAAAACATCTTATGACTATGCCATTTCGGGCAACACTCTTTTGCAGTCTGAGTCCATCTCAGACCTTGGGATTACTCTTGATTATGAATTCTGCTATACTGACCACATCACATCCATTGTTAATAGAGCTTTGCGGATGCTGGGTTTTATTAAGAGAAATACTGCAGATTTTCATAACATGCATGCTCTTAAAATCCTTTATTGCAGTCTGGTTAGAAGTCACCTAGAGTATGCTTCTTCTGTGTGGAATCCCCATTACGATGTTCATATTTCAAGAATTGAGAGAGTGCAGAGAAAGTTCTTGCAATACATAAGCTTTAAATTCTTTAATAATGAATTAGATTATGAAGGCTTGCACCAAAGATTGAATTTGATGCCACTATCAACTAGAAGAGCACTGAGAGATGTTCATCTTCTTTATAAAATCATTAATTCTGTTGTTGACAGCCCCCATTTAACAAGCCAAATCAATCTCTATATTCCACAATTTAATACTCGAAGTCGCCAGTCTTTCCATGTAATCTTTCATAGAACAAACTATGCTAAATACTAATTTTTTCCTAGATCCTTATCCCTTGCAAATCATACATCTCTTGGCAGACTTGTAGATCTTGTGTACTTACTTGTTTTTGATGGGAGTTTGAGAGGACTACTCTTTGGTTGTTGATTTAATTTTGATGTTTAATTTTATTTTATTTTTTTAATTCCTACTGGTTTTGGGTAATTTAGTGATGTATTTAAATGACATATGATTATTTTTATTGCTGTTGATTAGGTTTTTAGTGTTACTGTTACATTACATTCTACCAATTTATATGTTTTTTGTAAAAAATGGATTTTGTCCGTAAGTAAATAAATAAATAAATACAATAATGGACATTTTTAATAATTTAATGCTAAATAGAGATCTTATATTAAATTTTCAACAAAACAAAAATAATTCAGGAGCTATTTTGGGGCTTGATTTTAAAAATTCTTTTGATAGAGTCTCGCATGAATATCTATGGAGTATATTGGAAAAAATAGGTATACCAGAAAAAATTAGACAATTTATTGAAGTAACGTATACGAAAGCGACTTCAAAAATTTTAATAAATGGTTATCTATCAGACCCGATAAAAGTACAATCGTCAGTTAGACAAGGTTGTCCCTTGTCAATGATTTTATTTGCAATTGCAATTGAACCATTCATAAGATTGTTAGTTTTTAGCTTGGATGGACTGCTAGTGGGGCCGCAAAAATACGTTACATCGGCCTTTGCGGATGATGTTTGTGTCTACCTAAAAAATGATGATGACATAAGAAAATTTATGATATTTTTAAGGATATATGAGGTGGGATCGGATGCAAAGTTAAATATAAATAAAACAGCCATGCTAACCCTAGGTAACTGGAATCAGCATAATAATGAAAAATCATTTGACGAAAAAAATAATATAAAAATATTGGGATTATATTTTTGTAAAACTTTAGAAGAAACTCTAGAAACAAATTGGGCAACAATTTTAAAAAATATAGACAAATTATTATATAAAGATCTCACGAATAACCTAAATCTCATTAGGAAAGTGTGGTATACAAATATCTACTTACTGTCTAAGGTCTGGTATATACATATACAGCTCAAGTGTTACCTTTACCAACAGTATGGAGTTAAAAGATAGTTAACAAGATAGGACAGTTCTTGTGGGCTGGTCAATTGTATAGGGTCGCGAGATATCAACGTATATGCCTATAGAAAAAGGAGGGTTGGGATTAATATCTAAATGTCAATATAAAAGCCCAGGCACTTTTTATTAAAAATCATTTTAAGTCATGGAAACAAAAAGATCAAAAAATCAGATATAAATTGGTGTTAAACAATACATTTTTTAAAAACATGGAAAAAATAAATATCACAAAAATATTTAGCGAAATATGTATGACAATAAATTCATTTAAAATTAAATCTGAAGCGTCAGTAACAACTAAAACAATTTATTTAAATATAATAACACCTACTTACATTAAACCTTATATTGAAATTAAAAATATTACAAATAGCTATAAAAATATTTGGGAAAAATTTAAAATTAAAATAATTCCAACAAAATGGAAATCAGCAGTTTATAAAGCAGTAAATAATGTTTATGCCACAGGGGAAAAGTTGAAAAAACATAATATAGATAATAATGAAATGTGCAAAATTTGTAAAACACAAATTGATACTTTATTGCATAGAATTAAAGAATGCAGTGTAAATAAAAGTATATGGGATTGGTTAACAATTAAATTAAAAGCAAAGTTTAATATAGATATGCAGAATATAATATCAATACATCAGATAATAGATTTAAAATCAAGTAGAAAAATAAAAAATGATGCGCTTACCTGGTTTATGTTTGGACATATATATTTTTGCTTAGAACACAGACAAAAAGGTTTGGAAGAATTTCTTAATGTATTACGAAGGAGTAGGCTAAAAATTGCAAATATAATGGGAAATAAATATAGATAGATATTTATTTTGTTTGGCTGTCGGATATCTTATCGAAAAAGCAAAAATGGAACATCCTTTATTTTTTGTGTTGTTAAATTTCAGCTTTTCCCCGTCATAATGATGTACCTTAAAAGCTTTAATTCTACTACGTAAAACACTTCATAAGATTCCCTGTTTACCACACAGCCCAGATACGGGGGATGCCCGCAAAGTGCAAAATTTCAATTTTACCATGAAGCTCAAAACGAAGAAGGTCATGGAATGTGTTTTTAAGTTTCTCAAAAAAGTAGCAATTATTACGAAAACTTCAAATTTCTATCTACTCCGCATTTATAACGAAGTTATATTACAAGAACAAAAAATCAGAAAAATTCACGAAACGGGTCAACACGTTAAGCACAACATGCAAGGTTGCCACGTTTTATCAAATATTCTTAAAACTGCCGTACAGTTAAATGTATCTGTTGTCGTAGTTTCCTTTGTTATTTGGGTCTCCATGTATACGTCGCTTCTAACCTTAAATTATCAGCGCTGATGATGGCCTATAATTATGCCGAAACGTTGGCTTTATAAGGGCTAGTAAACTTGTCGTTGCTTGAGAATCCAAATTCAATGGTTTCGCTATAGTCGAAAGTGTGTGATCAAAACGTGTCAAATCTAATCCATAAATTATACGATTCGTTTCGTTCGCATTTCGTAATAAGCGTACGATGGTGATGCAGGTCACGTTAAAATTTATATAATTTAGGTTACACGCCAGAAAATCTGCTTATCTTATCTGACAATGGGTTTAGAAATTGGGTCGTGTGAATCGCTGTGGGATGCACATTTTTCGGCTGTTGCGAGATTAACGTTTTTATTGAGGCTTTTTTTTGAAGCATCGCCTAGTTTAGGAGCAAACATGTTTAGGCTAACAATGGCACATGACCTGTATATGTGAAAAAACGTGATCCGTTGTTACTTATAATAATACCAAAGCCCTGGTGTGTAATTACTCGCAAATTGGCAGTTATGGTCGTAAGTATGCAGACAATACGGAACGTCTGACAACACCGTAAGAAACCTTTAATTATAAGTCCAATAATAATCCAAAAAGAAAGCTCTGAAATCTCTAAAGTTTATCGTTGTTTTTTGAAACATATTTTCGTAGCTTCAATAATAGGTATTAGCATTCTAATGAGGCAAAAATCATATGCGACACGCCTAAAGGTTCTGCGAATCGGAAAATTATTCGCCAATTGGCAACAACGCTCATACCACAGCATATCCGATTTGATACTGGGATTGTAAGGATTACAATATCTTACTGCGTTTTCCCGATGAGTTTTAAGAACAAATGCCGTAGTGTTGGCTTTAGTCCGTGAGAGGACTGCAAGCATCCGCCCCAGCCACTACCAAAGCCGCCGCCGCCGTGAACGCCATCGCCGTCGCTGCCCCTACCCCCAGGAAGCCGGTAGGATTACCACCGAGCAGCGTCGGACAAGAACACATCAAGACGTACTTCAAGGAAATCGAGGATTTCAACAAGCTGTTCAATATAAGAGAGCTAATCCCCAAGATCAGAACGCTGAAGGCAAGACTGTCACAAGCCCGCAACGAGTGGGAAGTCATGGAAATTCTGATGTCCTATGGAGCGAAATAAACCTACACATCAACATCAATGGAATAAGGGGCAAAATCAGTCAGCTGAGAGAACTCGTCGCCAGGACAACGCCAGATATATTGAGTTTCAATGAATCAAAAGTAAGGGATCACCCACCAGGCATCACACGATATGAGATGATATACAAGAACAAGCTAAATCAGGAACCTTATGGAGGAGTGGCACTATATGTGAAGAGAAGCATCCAATTCGAAGAGCAGGCAACAGACACAATCAGTATAGAGACAGTGGCGATAACAACGAACCACCTGAAAATCATCTCAGCATATAACAAGCCAAATCAAGCCCTAGACGAGAACGAACAAGAAGGATTACTCAACCATACGAAGGCGCTGCTCATACGAGACCTAAACGCCAAGCACACCTCGTGGAACAACAGCATGGACAACAGGACAGGAACGCGACTCAAGGATTGGATCGACAGGAACGACGCCAATCTCATAATCCCGGACAGAAGGACAAGGATCGCGCGGTACCACGTAGCCGACGCCACACTAGACATAGGAATAGCCCGGGGCATCTTCGCCACAGCGATCACCATGACGGAACTGCATTCTGATCACCTGCCAGTGATGTTCAAAACGATGCATCAGCCAGCCTTCGCAGCACCTAGCGTCACATACAACTAGAGGAGCGCCGACTGGACAAACATCAGGAGAGAAATCAACGCGGAATTAAGTATAACGCGCGACTTGGACACCCCTGCAAAAATAGAGGAAGCCATAGAAGTCATCACCAGGATAATAAGCGTCGCCAAGGAGCACCACGTCCCCAGGAACCCGGACCTGAAGCAAGGCAAGTCGCCACAGCATATCCAAGAACGGATCGCGAGAAGAAACCAACTACGCAAGACATATCAAAGCACACGTGACCCGAACGACAGGAGAGCCTACCTGGAAGAATGCGAACTAACCTTAGCCATGCTGGATTCATACAACAACGAGGCCTGGAATAAAAGAATCGCTGCCGCTAGGGCGTGAAAAGAACATATGGAAGCACATCAAGAAAATCAAGAGCAGCAAGATCCCATGGACAGTCCCACCGATCATAGTGACGAGAGACGGCGTGGAAAGCATCATCGTAGACAAGGCAGAGAAGGCGGAGGCGTTCATGAAATACTTCGCCAACATCACCAGCCTAACAGAGAATCTATCAGATGATAGGACACGAAGAAAATTCAAAGGACAACAAACAAGATCGAAGCGCTGCCGTCACAGCAGACGGACAGGATAATCACGAGCCCCTAAAAACTAAAGAGGTTCGTCAGGAAGGCCAGGTCATACAAAATACCAGGACGGGACGGAGTAGTCATGAAGGATGCCAAGTTCCTGCCAAACAAAGCCCTTGTCCAGCTGACATACACCATCAACGCCTCCATCAGACTACACTACTTCCCGAGGGCATGGAAAACAGCCAGGATCATCGTCACCCTCAAACTAGGACAGGACACACACAGCGTCATACAGATCAAGATTACTGCTACCCACTCTAGGAAAAATCTACGAAAGAGTTCTCAACAAAAGGATCATCGCGGAGCTCCAAACACTAGGAACCATCATACCTGAACAATTTGAGTTTCAGCAAGGAAAATCGACAGCCATGCAACTTGCCAGGATAGTGGACCACGCAATGACAGGAAACAACACCAAGAAGACGACAACAGCGGCACTCCTGGACCTAGAGAAGGCATACGACACAGTATGGAGAAAAGCCATGGCCACCAAGATGCACGAAGCAGGAATCGCGCCGGCAATCACGAAGAGCTACCTAAAAGACAGGACAACAACAACACTGTTCAACGGGACAGAATCAAGGAGAAGGACAATAAGGCAGGGACTCCCCCAAGGAAGCGTGATATTGCCGACACTGTTCAATATCTACAACGACGTACCAAGGAAACAGAACAACCAGATAGCACTCTTCCCAGATGATGTAGCAGTATACACATCATTCACACAGCAGGTAGCGGCAACATAGCGAATAGAACAACACGTTAGGATGATATCGGAGTACTTCATGAAGTGGAAGGTGAAGATAAACGAGATCAAAACGCAACTCATCAACTTCAACCAGAATCGCAGGAGAGAAAGGACACACATCACAATCAACGGGACACGGATCGAGGACACGGCACCGTCAAGTACCTAGGAGTCACACTGGACAAAAAGTTGACGTTCAAGGACCACATACAAGGAACCAGGAGAAAAGCAGGAATAGCAGCCAGCGTAATTTTCCCATATATGACGCCGCAGTCAAGACTGGACAAGGACATCAAGATCAGACTGTATAACACATACGTTAGGCCAATCATCATGTACGCCGCGCCGGTTTGACAGCCACGAAGACCAACAAAGAGAAGCTACACACGTTGGAACGCAAGTTGCTACGCACAATCATGAACTACAGATGGGAGAACTTCAAGGCAACTAGGACATTCTACAGAGAATCCGGTACAAAAACAGAGACAAGCAGGAGACAGTGACGAAATTCAGGTACACAACGAAGACTCAGGAAATAACCAGGAACACAGGAAGGATGACCACAGAGGAAATGCCATTCAGGAAAATTCATAAAATGATCCACGAGGTGATGCTATGCACTTGACTTTTGTAGACTACGAGAAGGCATTTGATACAATTGACCAACACAAAATTCTCCAAGCTCTTTTTGATTGCCGAAAAGATCACCGCTATAATTAAAAATATCTATGAAACCGCAACATCATTTGTTAGGCTCCATGAAGATACAGGCAAGTTTAAATTCGAACGAGGAGTTCGCCAGGGTGACACCATATCAACAAAACTATTTACAAATTTACTCGAGTACATGCCGAAGGAGGTAAATTGGAATAACTTGGAAGTTAATATAAATGGAGAAGACTTGAACCACCTTAGGTTTGCCGATGATATTGTTCTGATTTCGGATAGGATTGACAAAGCCACACAGATGCTGTACGATCTAGAAAAAACGTAAAAAAAGCCGGATTAAAGATCAATAATTCTTTAAAAACACAATATATGACAAATCTGGTGATAAGTGGTAATATTCCCTTGAGTGGGCACGAAGTGCAACAAGTATCGTCCTACAAATATCTTGGACATGATATTCGTGTGGGTCGAGACAACCAAACTGTTGGGTTTCAAAGAAGAATAGGACTCACCTGGGTAGCTTTTGGGAACCTAAACCTTGAAAGTGTTCAATCAGTGTGTCCTGTCTGTTATGACATACGGCGCAGAAACACTTACTTTGACAATAAAATCCATCAATAAATTACAAGTGACACAACGAGCTATGGAGAGAGCCATTTTGGGCACTTCTCTAAGAGATAGAATCCAGAACAACGAAATAAGAAGAAGAACAGGTGTAGCGGATGTCGTCAGGAGAATAACAACATTAAAATGGAATTGGGCAGGACACATTGCAAGAATAATTAACTACAGATGGACCAAGAAAGTCCTCGAATGGAGGCGGAGACATGAGGCTTACCGAAATAGAGGACGACCACCAACGAGATGGACTGATGATATAAAGCGCATCAAGCACAATTGGATGTAGGCGGCGCATTGCAGGAAGGAATGGCAGAGATTACGGGAGGCCTATGTTGAGCAGTGGACGCGACCATGCTGATTGATGATGATGATGTTAAGTTTGTGTTAGTTTTAAGTCAAATATCAAGTATCCTAAGGCAATTCTTTATAAATAAATAAATAAATTAGAATAGTCCGTGAATACAAGCATTTCTTCGTTTTTTTTATTATTGTACTGCTGCTTGGGAATGCAGAGGGTTTTAATATTTGATAAATTGTACTAAAATTGCTTTATATAACCTCACAATCACACGTGACCCATGTCGACCAAGGCACACAGCAGCTTAGCCTCTCGTGTTGCGAAGGTATGTCAATAATATCTCTATCAGCGTAAGATAAATTATAAAATAAATTTAAATTATCTGCTGAGAATAAAAACTTATTGTTTTAGCCTAAAACTAGCCCTGCCTATTCATTTAATTTTTTTCACACAAATTTGTTTAGAATTGATATTTCGAAACTTATGAATTTTCGAAATCTACACAAAATTTCCTATTTATGTGCAATGTTGTAAAGATCCTTGTGCAAAACTGGAATTTTTACAATTAAGGTGAAGGCAAGGTTCCATGTTTGTCAAACGCTGAAAAGTGCATAGGACGGAATATTCGAAGCTTATGGAAAAAATCGAAATTTCTCAACATTCTCGTATGGATTTTCGAAATCTATATAATATTTCCTTTATATATCGAAAATCTTAAACACTTTTATCTAAAATTTCCTTTTTATGTGAAAAGTTTTAAGGATCCTCACGTAAAACTGGAGTTTTGCAAATAGGGTGAATGCATTAACTAAGGATGGCAACGATATGAGACCGTCGCGTCGCCTTGTCGGCCACGTCGTGTAACGTCTGCATCAATATACACGCGATGTTTGACGTCGCGTTCATGCCGTCGCGACGCTCGTTATTCTGCTTTCCTGCTGACGGATAAAGCGAAATCTGGAAAACTTTAGAGAGGAATACGGCGAAAGTTCAAGTGTCCAGGATAGACTTCCATATAGCATATGGATAAAATGTCTCCACCTCAGTAAACATTTTATGTTTCGATAATGAACCCTTATTCACCACCTTTCTATATACGACCCTGCTAAAGCAATCGTTTGTTTCGCGTCGTGGCGCCCTGCTCTCCTGGTACTAAGCCGATCGTTCCTTGGAAATCGGTCCTTGTGCATCCAGGAATCCTGGATGAACCGGCTTTGATCGAACGGCCGGCGCCCTGGCTAAGGTCGTCGCGACGCACATTTTATTGCTGTCCCCCTGTTCGTCGATAAGGCACGGTCTGGAAAAGTTTTATAAGCATCGATTATGCACGTCTTATCGATCGACTAACATATTCAGAGTGTTAATTGTTTAATATTTCGTTCACTATTACATGTTTCACATGCAACGAAACATGGAAAATTGTAGAGTTGCGAAGTGTTTACCATATCAGCATTAGCCAGCTTTTCTCCTCTAAATTCCGTATTGAATTGTCGTCTCAGTCAGAGCCTTAATTTGACGTTCCACTATCCAGGATAAATGTCCTGAACCTTAAAAATTAATTGACTATTTTCTAACTTTAACTTCATTGTAAATTAGTATCGACTCGAACAGTTGATGGAAAGATTAATGCCCAGTGGCCACATTTATTAACTCGGGCAGTTAGTCAATTAACAGCACTTAGTAGGAAGAACCCGATGCGACAAAACTCGCCATAAATTTATTTTATCCGCATAATATGCGGGGCAAATCAATTTAATACGCATCGAATTTAATGTAATTGTTCGTCGCGTTTATGGAATCCTGTTTGTCGTCTTTAGAGCAACTATAAATTAACAATAGGACGTCTAGGTTTTCAACGAAAATAATCAATTTTTGCTTTCATTTCATTTCATTTTCATGTATTAATAACAAATTATAAAAATTTACGAATTAATATTCTTAAATATATAACTGCTATAAAATAGAAAAATACTTTTTTTTTATTGCAGCTAGATGTAGAGCATCTGTATGTACACCTTAGGGACATTTTAATAAAGCTTACACAAAATAGATACCCTTTATCACAATACCTCATCTTATAAAACAATAAATGAATAAATTAACATTAAAAAAAAATAATAATCGAGATTTACAATATCACATTTAAAATTTCTAAGATCGAAAATCAGAACAATCAACAATTAATTAACACAATGACTTAGTTAAAAAAAAGTGTCTTGAGATCTACCATATCACATAAAATTCCCAAGATCGAAAATCACTTTAAAAACATTTTTGTAGTTTTGAACCTTGGTAAATTATTGAGGAGATAGGTTTTAAATGCCGTGCCAAATTTGGATTTTTTTCTTATACTTCGAATTTGAGAAGGTACGAGGTTAAAAAATGTGGGAGCCAGGTATGTTACAAAGCGATGGCTTATATCTTTTCTTAGTGAGGGGGTTATCAGCAACTGATCCAAATTTCCCCTGGTCTGGTATTCATGATTGATAATGATAGAGTTAAGTAAGTTATTAAAATGGACATAGTTACAAACAGTAAGTATATACATGGTTCTGACATCACAAATTTCAGATGAGTAAAGTAGATCGGTTGAGTACAATTTGGGTTTCATAAAAATAACCTTAACAATATAGTTTTTTATTTATTTATTTACGTATTTACACATTTACAAGTCTAGTCTATAATACATTATTTCTCAATATAATATCCTTACAGCTATTTTTAAATTTTTCTTGCGATACACCAAAAAAGTTCAGTCTGTCACAATATTTATTCACACTATTGCACATTCTGTTTATTGGGTTGAACTTAAGATAGAGAGTCCTACATTGGGGGACATGAAGTAAGGAAGTATTACGTGTACGATAGGGAGGTACATGAAGATTTAAACTATGTACACATTCAGTGTCGAGAATAATGTTGTTCAGTATTTTAAAAACAAAACAAACATCGTAATACTCCCTTCTTGCCCTATGATTGGTCAAGTCTAAATACAACAATGTTTGGTCAATGGACAAATGAATCCCTGCTATACTTAGCTTATACCTGGCAAATTTTAGAAATTTATGCTGCAATGTTTCAAAACAATTTACATGTGTGACAAAATATGGAGACCAGATGATGTTTGAAAACTCCACAATAGAACGAACAAAGGAAACATATAACATTTTTAGCACTTGAATATCGCTAAAATCCTTACATACTCTTTTAATAAAACCGAGCATTTTGTTAGCGCGACATATAACATTATCATAATGTGCACTAAAAGAAAGTTTGTGGTCAAAATACACTCCAAGGTCCCTAATAACAGTTACCTCTTTAATGGAAACATCATTTAGATGATATACCAATGGAAGCACAGTTCTCAATCTACTAAATCTGATGGAAAAGCATTTATCGGTATTCAAAGACATGTTGTTAATGTCGAACCATCTCAAGATCTCAAGTAAGTCACCCCCAATGAGATCCTGATCCACCGTAGTTGTAACCATCCGAAAGACCTTCAGATCATCAGCAAACAACAGGAATCTAGATGTCAAGGGCAGACCCACATCATTGATGAAAGGGTTAAAGAGAAGTGGGTCCCCTGAGGTACCCCCGAAGTCACATCAACCTCTCTAGACACATGTCCACAAACTTTAACTTGTTGAGTACGATCAACAAGATAGGACTCCAGCGATGCCAGAAGGGACCTGAAATGATATACCCAGATAATTTGGTCAACAAAAGATTATGGGAGACCTTGTCAAACGCTTTACAGAAGTCCATGTATATAGCATGAACCTCAGCACCATCCGCCATGGTGTTTGATATATAGTTGGTGTATAAAAACAAGTTCGTATCCACTGAATGACCAGTAAGAAAACCATGTTGCTGACATTGCTTAGTTTTATTTCAACACACTTCTCAAACAATTTAGGAATTGTAGACAATATACTTACAGGCCGATATTGACGAATGTTACCCTTGTCACCAGATTTATGAATCGGCACCACAAACGACCTCTTCCATACTTGTGGAAATTCACCATCCCTTAATGAACAATTAAAAATTAGGAAGAGAGGTATAAAGACTATGCACAAAATTTAAGAACTGAAGGCGGAACACCATCAGGCCCCATTGGCTTATTTATATCAAGTTCATTAAGACACTCTTCTATTTCCGTTGCCTCAATGCACATGCTTTCGTAACACTCAGAAACAGGAGAATCAAATGAAAAATTATTTAAATCGAAAACTGGGTTATATACAGATGAAAAGAAGGTTGCAAAGAAGTTGGCAATGGTTTCACCATCATCAGCCACATCATTATCCAATTTCATAACCTTGGGGAATTCACCAGAATTCCTCTTTGACCTCACATAGTTCCAGAAATATTTTGGGTTGTCGATTATAAAGTCTTCAGCACTTTTTATATAATTATCGTAATCAGACAAGGATAAATTCCTGCATTGCTTCCTTAAATTAGAAAAAATCAGGTAGTCCTCAGCCAAGGCTGACTGCTTATAACGCCTATGGGCCTGTTTCTTTTTAATTATTAATTTCCTAAGCCTATAAAAAAACCAGCCGGGAAAATTATCACTAACAGCCTGTTTAACAGGTACAAATTGAGTAAATCCGTCAAATAATACGTTATAAAAATTATCAATTGTAACATCTATACCATCAGAAATAATTTTTTGCCAATCTATTCTAGAAAAAAAGTTACTCAGGCTAACAAAATCTACCTTCCTAAAATCAAAATACCAATCATTCTTAATCCTAAGGCCCTTGCTTGACTTTATACATATATTTAATTCTAAGGGCGGATGATGAGCATCACTACGAACTAAACCTATACAGCTATTAATAGATCCTACATCAAAGTTAGAAAAACATAGATCCAAAATTTTCTTATTTAAATTTTCAACCGAATTAAATTGGGACATGCCAAAAAATGCCATACCATCACACAGAAGAATCTCACTATCACTTTTCACATTACTGGGAAGCAGTCCAATACAATCCTCATCCATCACCAGTCAATCTGAGGCAGGTTGAAATCACCAAGAACCATGACCATATCACAGTTACTACAGGCTTTCTCGATTGTTTCCAAGTGTGCAGCATAAACTGAAGAATCCATTGAAGCAGGTATACAGGGTGCTACAAATTCGTTTCTTTGTATGGGTATCTCGAAAACCGTAAGAGATACGAGGTCGGTTAAATTGGGGCAAAGTTGCGCAATTTAAGGGTGATTGACATGCCGCCGAGAAATTTAGAAAATTCCGTCTACTTCCGGAGATATCCGTAAAAAACCGAAAATCATCTATTTTATTTTTATTTTTTCCTGCCTTTGTTTGAAGAGATAAAGTAAAATAAATATCACATTCTCATAGCCACTTTTTCTCCTCTACAAGCTGGCGGTATCAAATTTCAAATCCAACGTTTCGCTTTAGGGCCCCCTTCATCAACTTAATTTTTTTAAATGCGGACCTGGATTTTTTATCTACTTTTTAAAAAGCCTGTGGTCTCCTAAAACCAACGATGTATCGCACTTATCAATAAATCAACAAATTTAGATTTTTTCCATAAGAGATAATGTGTTAGACAGAGATGGGGCGATCTTTTCTGACCCGATTTCACTTATGACAATATTTGTTACCACTATCGGACAAGTGTGATACATCGTTAGTTTTGGGTGACCAAAGGCTTTTTAAAAATCAGATAAAAAATCCAGGTCCGTATTTAAAAAAATTAAGTTGATGAAGGGGCCCGAGAGCGAAACGTCGGATTTAAAATTTGATACCGCCAGCTTGTAGAGGAGAAAAAGTCGCAACGGGAATGTAACATTTATTTTACTTTATCTCTTCAAACAAAGGCAGGAAAAAATAAAAATAAA
>JAEQML010075537.1:0-13789 GCA_016904865.1 Pissodes strobi
CATATATTAGGGATATATTGGGTGTTTCCGAAAATCTAGAACCAGCAGCACAGGGTACAATTTTAGCAAAACGAATAAGATGTGCTTTTTGTCCTCGAGAAAGGGATAGGAACACAAAAATGTTATGTGGCAAATGTAAGGTAGCCATTTGCGATACTCATCGAGCTATTGTGTAACTGTAGTCACTGACCTTTTTTGATAAATATATCATTTACTTATTTTATTACAAAATTTTAAAAAATGTTTTTTTATTATCTTAATCTTAAAATTTCGTTCAAGTTATTTTTAAAATTAAGAATTTGTTTAATTTCTATAATAAAAGTCTCAAAAATTGATGTTTGATTTAAAAATATAAGAAAATAGTTGTTTCTCGTTAGTTAAGGTGTTATCTAATACCTACTTTTTTCTTGGATATTTTTTTAACTTCCAAAACCTATAAATACATATGGGGTCTGCCTGACCCCAGGGTGTCTTTCTTGTTTGAAAAATTAACGGTGTCTAATGAAGGTTAAATCGATGAGTTACTCAAATTTTCACCATGTGCTTCAAAAGTCAACCATATTCTGTCATTTCTAAATCTTATAAAAACAAATTTGAGCCATGCCAGTATTAGTCAAAGTTATTTTTTAATTAGCCACCAACATAGTTTTGTCACGTTAATTTTCAGTAAATATCGTTCAGCTGTGTTGGTCATATTGCAAACGTTCCTTTTAAAATCGATCTGATCTCCTTGAACAATTGTTTCATCTCTTCAGTTCACTAACAACTAAACTTTTCATACAATTAAAACTCTACAAAGTTAGTAAATTTTTCTATTCTTTTATTTCCATCCTATCGTAGCCTATACTAGTAGCAGAACACTTTCTGAACTTCTCTGTAATGCAATTTTTACATTAATGTCCTTTTATCGTGAGTAGAATTTTATTTTATCTCCTAACTTCTTATATCCTTAGGTTAGAACAGCATGGATTTTTATTCGATAATAAACTTGTAATATCAATTCTAATTTTAATTTTGTAATTGGAGGAGTTAGAGCATTGTCGTGCTAAGTGTTGGTTGTTCCACTGTTAGATGCCCAGGATGTTATATAGCTTAGGTTGGATCGGTCTATGACCATGAGAAAAGATTATAAAGAATGCACTCCGGGAAAAATAATAGCAAGTCTATTAATAAAATACCTAACGAATTTACAATTGGCCCGATAATTATAATGTGCATGCTCTTTCATTTAAAGTATTCTTGAATTGATTCACTGGGGAACAATTTGGTAGCATAATGTCTGTTGAGTTCGATTTTTTAACTGGTTTAGAGGTAAACTGATATGTTGATTCCAAAACTGTAGTTAGTTTTTTCTTACCACGTCAAGTTTTTTCTCTACAGTTTACGTGCATGCCACTATGTTTCGCGGGATTTAACGCGCATTACAAGAAGCACTACTGATCTCTTATTGGCGAACCTTCTTCGACTGACGAGGGGAGGGGTGAGTGACGCGACACTATAAGCATAGATTTATGATGTGTGAACTAGTTCAGTCAGTTACGCATGAGATACTGTAGTGAGCAGATGTGCGTCGCTCTGACATAGTGAAGCCGAAGTCCGACGTGAAGTCCAAGTTTTTGTATTTATACAAGATTTGCAGTGTTTAGTTTATTTATATATGAACTGAAACATTTCCTTATGCCTAACTCTAGTAGTTTGCGTCGTAAGTGGTTATATATGTGGCAGTTTTGCCATTCCCAGTAAAAGGACAAACATCAGTTCATTTGTGACGCAAGTCTATTTTGCTTATTTTAAAGTCTGCAAGCAATGTGTAGAGAGTTGTCGGATGTGGTCGACGGGAATACGTGCAAACATACATTTGACACACCAATGATTTGTCTAGAACCCAAATCACTCAAGTGATTGTTAATTTTGTATAGTAAATACATCAGGATTCAACAAGAAAACAGATATAAAATAGATCACATCAGTCTAAGGTCAGCTATACGCCCCTCATTCAGCTGATATTCCAGTGCCACTTTTCCAAGAATTACCCCTTTTGGAATAGAGGAATAAGTCTTGCAAATATCGAAGTGACGCCAATGACGATGACTTTAAAGTTGACGATGATTCTGTTCGTAAAGGATTTCACCAGCATGAGTTGAATGATTTGGTACGAGATTTGGGCCTATCCAAAAAAGCTTCAAAACTGTTAGTATCAAGACTGCATGAGAAAAACTTGCTTGAAAAAGGATCTAAGGTCACTTTTTTTGGCACTGGCACACACACTAAATGGAGATCCTATGGCACTCGACGAGCGGTGTGTGTGCGAATATGTTAATTCACACAGTTCTTAAACAGTTGTAGGTTGTAATTAGGGGGAAACAAATGTCCTGGGAGTGAGTTCCATAGTGATGCAGTGTGCCAGACAAAGGCGTCCTTGTAAAGCGACGTTCAAGTTGTTTCTAGTTGTACGACGAACGGGTGCACCCTAGCCGTCTGTCGTGACTGTCTGACAGGTGCTGCTGGGAACGGGGTGATGCGGGCCAAAGCCTGGGAGTAAAAATATCTATAAAACAAGCAAATCTCGGCCAGACGATGTTCCAGACTATCCAGATCTCGGGTCAACTCCGGCCCGCCGATGAGACGCATAGCTCTCTTCTGAATGGATTTTAGCAGCTTTGGGGTGTTCTTAGGTGCGGCACCCCAGATGTGTGAGCAATACTGTAAACACGGTATTATTTGCGCTTTGTAGAGCAAGAGTAGCTGCTGCGGTGTATATACTTTTTTTGCGAAATAGCGCACCAAGTTTCTGCGAGGCTGACTTTGCGATGTTAGCAAGATGGTCATGCCAGGACATTCTGCTGTTGACCGAAACACCCAGTAGTCCTATTGACGAGGATGAAGGAATGGTCGATCCTGCCATAATGATATCGGGGCAGCATTAAATTGGACCAAATTCCTGTCGCCCCAAGTTTGAACTTCCTCCAGATCTTGATTAATTCTTGTGAACTTCTTCTGTCTGTAGTGATAAGTCTCAGTCGCTGGTAAAGGTTTTTCAGATCTAAATTGGGAGACAAGGGTACTGTTATCTGCAAAACTGAAAACAGGATAATTGGTGTCGGTTGGCAGGTCATTGATATAGATGAGAAACAGGGTTGGTGAAAGTATTGCGCCCTGAGACACTCCCGCATTTATGGCAAATGTGTCTGAGATGTGTCCATCATTTGCAACGTGCAGGGATCGGTTCCTTAGGTAAACTTGCAAGCCAGCTGCAGATAGATGCTGGCTGTCGAATGGCTTCGAAATATCTAACGCAATCGCTCGAAATTCTCCATAGTTCTCAATTCCCATAATCCATATATGTGTGATATAGGCCAATATATCTCCTTTCGATCTGTTTGCGGAAGCCCTATTGGTTATCGTTAATTATTCTATTGGCCTCGAGGTGCATGAGTAGTTGCTAATTGACTACATGTTCCATGACTTTCAAGATTATTGGAAGCAAGACAAATGGACGATAGTTTGATGGCGTGGTTTTCTTCCTTTTTTTGGTAGAGGTTGCACTCGAGCGACTTTCCAAGAAGACGGGTGTATCCTCTTTCGGTAGGACAGAGGAAAAAGTCTGGAAAGATTGGATGTTAGTTCGTTGGCGCAGTTCGTAGGCGGTATTCCGTCCGGTCCTGATGCTTTTTGCGTATCTAGCTCTTCGAGGATTTTACAAAAAATAGCACTGTGGTTAAACTTAACTTCTACCATGGTAGTGTTGATGATAGATATGATGGGGAGATCCTTGCCTTGGGAGATATTTAAGGCAGAGTGCGATAAAAACATTTCGGAGAGCATGTTTGTTTTTCCTTAGCTGTAGTCGCCGCGACGTCGCGTTCGTCCGTCAAGGTGTTCCATCCGGAAAAAAGTGCATTTCTGAAGTACTTTCGAAGTGATAACGGATTTATATACTGCCATAACGTACTTGATTTAATGATAGAGTTAGGCATTTCACACTATAACGCCACTGAATGGCGACTATTCATAGATAGGTCAAAGCGAAGCTTGAAATGTGCTCTCCTCCACAACGGAAATTTATACTCTTCAAGCCCAATAGGCCATTCAGTTTCTTTGCATGAAGAATACGAAGACAAAAAGAGAGTCATTAACTCGTTGGAATATAACATACACAGATTGATCATCTGTGTTGATGTTAAAATGGCCTGTTTCCTCCTTGGCCAGCAAAACGGATATACTAAGTCTCCCTTTTTTTATGTATGTGGGGCAGCAGAGCTCGTGAAAAGCATTGGGGGCATGAAATGAAAACTTGAGCATCCCACCTTCTGGTATTAGCAATTTTTCCACCCACTATCCAAAGAAACCACTCTCAAGGAAACGCCCTAACCAACTCCGCTTCACCCAGGGCCCGCACCTGTCCTGCGATCCGAAGACCACAAGGCAGGTACGGACGCCGATAGCGGGAAAGAAGACTGTCTTTTTTTCACCCTCTTTTATTTCCAATAAACCTTATCTCTAATACATAACTTCTTATCCTAACCTATAATCAACCCACCACCACAAAGCCTCTTCCATTACATATAATCCTTAACCTAACTTAATTCTACCCACCACCTCAGAACCCCACAATCGACTTCCGTTTTTGCCTGATAACTAACATGAACATTTCGTGAGTGCATTGGTCACATCTCCGTGTCTTTTATTAGTGCGCAACCCCATTCATTAACAACCTCAACATCTTCCTTTGAAATTTTCCCCCTCTTCTTATACTGATATTATCCCATACTTTCCCTTCTCCATTTAGTCTATTTCTTTCATCCACTCTTTCTCTCAACATACACCTCTCTCTCACATGCACCCTATCCTGTCTCTCTATACCACATTCACACATCCCATTCGTGTCTCTTAATTTAAAGCGCCAGAGGTACTCTGCCATGTTGCCATGGCCAGTCACCAGCTGGCTTGCTTTAAATGGCACATCTAGCCTCTCACATCCAACTTCCTTGCACACCTCATACAGCCCTCTACCTTTCACACTCACATCCCACCTTTCTTGCCATCATTGCTACCTCTTTCCTCGCTCTCTTAATATTCTTAAGCCCTAATAAATTCTTCCCTTCGACATCCCCAAGTTCCCTTCCTTGCGTCCTGCCTTTCCCAGCCTCCCTATCCGCCACTTTCATACCTCCTTGCGTTCTACTCGTCCATTCCACATTCACTCTGAACCCATTCATCCCCAATTCTCTTATACTACATTGCACCCCTCTTAGCCACTTATGCCGAGGTTTATAATTATAGAGCATTCTCACCACCATCTCTGAATCCGTAAAAATCCTGTAGTTACCTAACTCCCTTTCTCTTTCTATTACATCGAACATATACTCAACTCCCAAAAGCTCTCCCTGCACTCCCCCAGCACCATTCTTAAACCTCCCATTTCCTGTCCTTGTCTCTCCATTAACTCTAATCCACAACCGTCCTATACCTATTACCCTCTCTTTCTCACTCATATCCACATACACTTTCACCTCTTCCTCACCAACATCTCCCTCACTCTTCCTGCTCAGTCTTTCTGGTGGATATTCCCTTTCCCTTTCTCTCACTCCATTTTCCTCCCTCTCGTTTCTCATCCGCTCCCTAAACTCATAGCTGACCCTCGCCTCTATATCAAGAGTCATCCCATTCGTCATCCCATTCATAACCTGTAGTCCCTCACTCGCCACTGTCCGATACGCTCTAGCCACAATAACTCCAAACATACGTTGCGTCGCATCCAGCTGCTTTTTCACCCTTGTATCATTTCGCTCTTATGCCCCACACCTCGCTTCCATACAAAATCGCTGGGCTTACCACCATATCATAAATCATCCTCGCTTTATCCTTGTTCACTCCATGTTCATTCCTCGCTAACTCACACATTTCCATCGCCAATTCACCCGCTTTCATCCTAACCATTTTCGCATGCTCAATAAAATTTAGCTTCCTATCAATCCTCAAGATCAGGAAATCCACATATTCTTGGCACTCAATCCTTTTCTCATCCATTCTGACAACCGGTTCTTTGATTTTCCCTCCTCTTTCAACAAACATAACCTCAGTCTTTCCCTCATTATACGCAAAACTTTCTCTCTCCCACTCCTTACACTCCGTCCATGTTCTCTCCCATTTTTTCTCTATTTCGCGCACTGACCTCCCCGGAATCACAATTACTTGGTCATCCGCGAAGGCCTGTCCTTTCACTCCCTCCCCTCTCTCGAGGTCAGACATCCTTCTCAGCCACCCTCAGCTCAACACTTTCCCTATGGTGGGTAACAGGCTTATAGGCCGAAACCCTCCCTTTGCCTTTGGGAGCCAGCAATTTCTAGCAACCTTCCAAACCTTTGGGAAGTGTCCCATTTCCCGACACCTGTTATAGATCTTCAGTAACGATCCTCCAATGCCTTCCCAGATTGCCTTCATTGCTTCGTTCGGAATCCTATCGTCCCCACACGCCTTCGTTTTCTTGAGGTCCGAAATATTACCTTCTACCTCCATTTTACCAATTTCGACATTGTATCTCACATCCCTGGCTAACTCCCTATTACTAGCCCTATCCACGATGTACCTAGTCATCTCCCCTTCTTCCTGTGGTGTCAACTTCGAATGGTACATTTCCAGCAAGAATGCATCCTTCCGAAGCATTAGGGGCAGTCGAATTGGCTGGTAGGCCAAGATCTAACCTGTAAGCAGGTGATCCAAACACCAGCCACTTGTCAACAGAAAATAATATATTTCCGCCTTTGCATATAAAACTAGGTCTCATGAAGCAATTTGTTAAAGTTTTATCAATTGAAGCAGACTGTTTCAAGCGAATTATTTCGGCATTTCCTAGCCTGTCATATGAAAAGATAAGGGCCGGTGCGTTTGATAGGTCACAGATTCGGCAACTCATTAATGATGATCATTTCATTGAAACAGTGCCCGAACTAGAGAAGAATGCTTGGTTGGCATTCAAAAATATTGTCAGACAGGTTCTTTTAAATATACGAGCTCAGAATTACCTAGAAATTGTCCAACAACTCTTGGGAGCTTTAAAATGCTGGGTTGTAACATGAGCATTAAACTGAATAGACGGTTTTTTACTCGTACTTTCGATACTCCACCCTCCGTACACACTTTGGTTATCTGAATAGGCATTTTTGGTATTCAAAATTCTGCCATCGCAGTCCAGACTTGACTTCTCTTTATGCTACCATATGCCTGCATGGAAATCTATGAAGAGGTTATGCACTGTTCTATTATACTTCCATCCTTTTTCTGGGAGCTGCTTCATTGTAAAAAGTTGGTCTATTGTTGACCTGTTTGTCCTAAATCCGGCTTCGTATTCTTCCAAGAGGTTTTCTGCACATGGCGTTACTCTACATAGTAGAATATTTGTTAGGGCTTTGTATCCAGTGTTTATTAATGAGATTCCTCTGTAGTTTGGGTTATTAGTTGGCTTTCTTTCAATCTTGCTGTTTTTCTCGCCATATAATGGTTATTAGCCGGTGCATTTTGGCGATGGAGTGCCTCTCCTCCATATTTTAGAAATTCGGCATGTATCTCGTCCGAGCCAGGTGCCTTGGCGTTCTTTAGTTTATTTAATTCCTCTTGGATTTCCTCGAAGGATGGGTCTTTAATTGATAGGTCCACTGTGATGTATGTTTGTTCTTTGTGCGGTTCTGTTTTACGTTTAGAAGGTCTTTGAAATATCCTTTCCATTTTTAATTAGTTCTTCGTCATTTAGAATCATGTGGCTTTGATTGTTTTTCAGTGTTGGTATGGATCTGGGCTTAAAACCTCTCTTCTCCAAAGAAACTACTCTGTAGAACTCTCTGGAGCCCGGTTTCGGGCGATCTCTTTCCATTGTTTCGTACTTCTGTCGTTCATATCTTCTTTTCCTACGCTCTTATTAGTTTTCTTGTTTCTTTTTTACATCTTGCATATTTCTCTCAATTTTCGTTTGTTTGTAATTGTATCATTCTCTTCCTTACTGTTTGACTTTTCCTAGCTGTTTTTGACATTTTCGTGAAACATGTTTTTGTCCTCTTTCTTTTACTTTTTCCAAAAAATTTAAGAATGGTATTGTGTCTTAGTGTGGCTTAGTACTGACTGTTTAGTTTGGCTATTTTTCTAGCGAATCGACTGATTTAATGGCAAATTATTTTAACTATAGATTTATTGTAGAATCGACTTTACCACTTTGAACGAGGCACCTAGGGGGGCCGTCTCAAGATTCCTTGAATTGAGGCATTGTGCAGAAGTTTAGCATTGGGAGACTTAACCAGATATACCTTCTCCAGAAATCGGATTTAAGCGCCATTAATGGTTCGAGTTACAAGGTTAGGACATCCAGAAAGGATCAGGATCACTGGATAAATGAATTTGCTGTGAGGCAAGGGTCCGCTCGAGAATTTATATTAGAAATGTTGCTAACAGTTGCAAATTAAAGGTCATGATCCCTTCAATTGTCTATAAGCTTGCTTTGTATGTTTTCATAACACCTTTAAGTTCAAGTTTAAACTTGTGACAGGGTGATGATTATTTAGTAGTTTATGTTGGGGAAACACCCCAACAAGTGTATTAACTTGTCGTTTTCCACCGTATAGTTTGGTGATAACACCCTGTATGTCCGTAGTATGAATGAGCCATAATTAATCTACGAATATATTTATTTTACCACAAGTAAACTATTGTATTTCAGTTACTCCTTAGTCCGAACCTGGATTGTCGGTATAATAGATTCCATTATATGAAACAATCGCGAAAAGCAAATTGTCAGGAAATCGTTATTAATCGTTCTCAATTTAGTATATCTTCGTCTCTGTCAATGTTGTGTGAACAGCAATATATCAAATAAAGAAAGAACATGCTTCAACCCTCCCAAATGCATCTGCGTTCGCGCAATTCATTCCCCCTTATTTTTCGCTAGGAAAAATTAGATTTTAATGCAGTATAATCGTTCACTCGAACAGCAGCTAAAATGTTGTAGCTCCGCTGGCGACAAAGAAAAAATCCATCCCGGTACTCCCTCAAGATTCGAATCAAATGTCCGAAGTCTTATATCCCTGGTAAGGTTAAACTGAGAGAGAGCATCGAAGAAGACGAAAAGTACAAGGTATTTTGTGTGAACGGAAAGGCAGCTAGTTGAAAAGGAACGTTAATTAAATTCAGTAAAAAAAGGAGTCAAATAGTTCATTTTAGTTACATATTGAAGAAATTTTGTTAGATATTTAATAATAATTAACCATATGTACAATATCTATTTAGTTTTATGTGTGAAAGGATGAATGCTTTAAAGTAGTTAGAAATTCTTGTATATTTATATTAATCATATTTAATTCTTGCATTATTAAAGTACATAATACCGAGAATACATGTTTCAACTCACAACCTATGTATAAAACCCCACCACCCTATTTTAATACAGTCCACTAATTATAGTGGTTAATTATAAAGTTAATTACCACCCCCACCTTTGTGGTCATAAATGCTTCAAAAATAACTGTTTATACGGACTAGTTCATAATAGTCTTATTTTATGCTAATTCAAGATATTTCATTACAACAATATAATGACGAAAATTAAAATTCATAAATTATAAATCCAAACAATTTAACTCAAAAGACATTATTTTCTCTAATATTGATTATTAGTACTAGTTATGTTTAGAAGTGAGTGGGTTAATATCAGACAATTACATCGCGACCTGATCTATAATAGTAGAAAATCGCCTGAATTTATCTGTAATGGTATTTTCATTCCTTCATCACTTTGAAACTCCCGTAAGCACCGTATAAATCGCCTAAAGCATTCAGCGCAGCAATTTGTTTGTTTTATTACAACATAAAAAGTCAGCTTTTATGTGACATATTGATGCTAAAACGACACATGATAATTTTGAATGTTTCTTCTCTCAGTAATTCTTGTGTTTTTTTTTTGTATAAGATAGGTAACATCTTATTTTTTTGAGGTTAAATAGAACGTAATAAGCATTGTGAGATAATTAATACTGTATGAATAGTATTACTTGTCTCACAAATGTGCTTTTCAATGTGCATATTCTTCATCATTTATATTTGCAAGTTCAATAGGCGTATATTTTTAATTGTGTTAACTGAATTTTTACACAGTATACCAAGTACAGAAAATTTAATATATTACAGAGAATAACAAAATTAACATTTTCAGCATGAAATAAATAACATTAACATATTAAATAATCAATCATTGAATTCATTAGCCTATACTAGAACAATATCAATTGACAATGGTCACATTCAAATTTCACAAAATTAAATTTTTGGAGAAAGATTCGCATAATTTTAATTAAAAGAATCGAGAGCTGACCTACGTTTTTTGAGATAAACGCCAAAGGTGTCGCTTAACTCCAAATAACGTGGTTCAGCCCACGTTTCTTTTTTTCTAAATTAAATTATAAGAAGGTTTCTCCAAAAAATGTAATTTTATGCAATTTGAATGTGACCATTGCCATCTGTTGTTTATTCGCTTCGTCGATATGTTGCTCGTTTCCTCTGACAAGTGACACTGATGATGGCTTAGGCAGAAAGTGCTCTGTTATGCTAAGAAGAGTGCTTTTTGGTTTAAAATTTTGTATGAAATATAATAAGTGTTTAGTTTAGTATACGTTTCGTCCATGCACACAGCTTTTACTTTACATTTATTATATCAAAAATAGCACGGGAGTGAGTATGGGCCAATGCACGAACGCGACTAACTAAGTAAATTATTTGCTACCGCATCAAGATGCCTTACAAACCAAGAAACAAGCATCTGCAACACGTCACACATACACACTATAGTTACTATAATGAGCAAAGTTTTGCTGAAACATGTATGTACCAATTATACTCTACTACAATAAAGCCATAATCACCGAGAGATAGAAGTCATTTTAGGAAGGAATATATCGTTTGGAAAATCATCTCTATCGTATTTTTTTCGATATGGCCGAACCTGTCTAGTATTCTGACAACAGTATTCAAATTGTCATTTAAGGATTTTAGTTGAATGACAGTCGATAGATTTTTATTTTTATTTATTTATTTATTGTTATTTATTTTTTTTTTATAGCAGTGGCACACACTCTAAAGGGAGACCCTATGGCGCTCGATGAGCGGTGTGTGTGCGAAGATGTTGATTGACACGGCTCTTGAATATTTGTAAGTTGTAATTAGTGGGAAACAGATGTCCTGGGAGTGAGTTCCACAGCGATGCAGTGCGCCAGACAAAGGAGTTCTTGTAAAGCGATGTTCTAGGTGTTTCCAGTTGTACGACGAACTGATGCGCTCTTGCCGTCTGTCGTGACTGTCTGACAGGAGCTGCCAGGGGCGGGATGAGGCGGACCAAATCCTGAGAACATCTGCCGTGAAAGTATCTGTAAAACAGGGATATCTCGGCTACATGTCTGCGGTGTTCCAGACTATCTAGATTCCGGGTCAACTCCGGGTCGCCGACGAGACGCACAGCTCTCTTCTGAATGGAATCCAGCAGCTTTAGGGTGTGCTTTGGTGCGGCACCCCAGATATGTGAGCAATATTCTAAGCACGGTCTTATTTGCGCTTTGTAGAGCAAGAGCAACTGCTGCGGTGTATAGAGTTTTTTGTTGCGAAATAACGCACCAAGCTTCTGGGAGGCTGATTTTGCGATGTTAGCAACGTGGTCATGCCAGGACATATTGCTGTTGACCGAGATACCCAGCAGTCCGATTGACGAGGCTGAAGGAATGGTCGACCCTGCCATAATGATGTCAGGGCCCACTGTATTGGCCCTCTTGGTAAACGTGGCTGCTTGGGTCTTTGCTGCATTGAACTAGACCAAATTTCGGTCGCCCCAAGTTTGAACTTTCTCCAGGTCTTGATTAATTGCTGTAATCTGCTCCTGTCTACGGTGATGAGTCTCAGTCGCTGGTAAGGGTTTTTCTGATCTAAAGTGGGAGACAAGGGTACTGTCATCTGCAAAACTGTAAACAGGATTATTTGTTTCGGTCAGCAGGTCATTAATATAGATGAGGAACAGAGTTGGTGAAAGTATTGCGCCCTGAGGCACGCCCGCGTTGATGGTGAATGTGTCCGAGATGTGTCCATCGACTGCAACGTGCAGAGATCGGCTCTTAAGGAAACTGGCAAGCCAGCTGCAGAGAGAGGCTGGCAGTCCAAAGGACGGTAGTTTGTTGAGCAGTCCGTCATGCCAACCTCTGCCGAATGCCTTTGAAATATCCAACGCAATCGCTCGAGACTCTCCGTAGTTCTCAATTGCCTTACTCCATATATGAGTGACATAGGCCAATATATCTCCTGTCGATCTCTCTTTGCGAAAGCCGTATTGATTATCGCTGATTATTTTGTTGTTCTCGAGGTACTTGAGTAGTTGCTGATTGACTACACGTTCCATGACTTTGGAGATTATTGGAAGCCAGGCAATTGGACGATAGTTTGAGGGCGTGGTTTTCTTGAATTTTTTTGGAACAGGTTGCACTCGAGCGACTTTCCAAGAAGATGGGTAAATCCCTTTTCCGTAAGACAGAGAAAAAAGCCTGGAAAAAACGGGTGTTAGTTCGTTGGCGCAGTTCTTTAACACGATGGCAGGTATTCCGTCCGGTCCTGATGCCTTTTGCGTATCTAGATTTTTAAGGATTTTACGAATATCACGGTGATGAAATTTGACTTCTGCCATAGTAGTGTTGATGTTCGATATGGTGGGGAGAGTCTTGCCTTGGGGGATGTCTAAGGTAGAGTGCGAAGAAAACATTTTAGCGAGCATGTTTGCTTTTTCCTTGGCTGTAGTCGCCGTGGTGCCACCTTCGTCTGTCAAAGGTGGGAGAGACGTTTCTGTAAAGTTGTTACTTACTGCCTTTGCTACCGACCAGAAATTCCTGGAGCCACTGGGGCATTGCAAAAGTTTATTCCTGATCCTTTGATTGTGTTTGTCCTTAGTTTCGTCGATAACACGCTTGCATTCGTTTCTCGCTTGGACAAAATAATTCCGATTTTCAGCGGTCTGATTTTGCTGCCAGTACCTATAGGCTTGCTGTTTCCTACCCACAGCTCTTTCGCATCTTTTGTCGAACCAGGGCTTTCCTTTTGATGGTAACTTGATGGAATTTGGGATGTATGTTTCCATTCCTGAGGAGATTACTTGCGTGATCTTTTCGCAGCAGACTGACGGGTCGTCAGCGCCAAAGCAGACGTTGAGCCAAGGAAAATCTAGGTAGAACTCCCTCAGATCGTCCCAGTTTGCAGAATGGTAATGCCAGATTTTGCGAGGCAATGGTGGAGCCTTCTGTATGAGTGGCAATTCACAAACCGTAGTAATAAGTTTGTGGTCTGAAGTACCTAATGGCGGACCAACTGTAACCGTGTACTGGTCAGGATTGGTGGTTAAAAAAGATCCAGGAGGGCGGCGAATTCGCCCCTCTCTGAGATTCGAGTTGGTTCGTCTACAATTTGAGTAAGTTCGCAGCTGATGGCGAATGCTTCAGCCTCTCTACCTTCGTTGTCGGTCTTGTTGTGATGTTTGAGCCAGTTGGTGTTGTGGGCATTGAAGTCTCCCAGAACGATTATTTCTGAACTGGGGTGATCAACCTGTATTGAGTCAAAAGTGATAGCTAGTGTTGAAAAAAAGCTTTGGTAGGCTCTATCGCTCGGAGGGCGATAGAGACAACATATAAACTTGGTTAATCCCTTGGCGGTAAATTTGAGCCACATGACGTCAAGGCTGTTCGATTCGAGTGTTTCCTCTCGGTGACATGAAAGGTCGCTTCGG